>JAVQJL010009626.1:2500-54655 GCA_036024295.1 Nannoperca obscura | reverse complement strand
CCCCCCCCCCCCCCCACACACACACACACACACATTATGCGATTTGCCTTCTATTCAGCTGGACAGCGTTAGCAAATAAGGCAGAACCCATCCCTCCCTGATTTCTTTTCTCGGCTGAGCCAAGCCAGGGGAGATCAGAGTGGGAGGCTGGTGTATGAGGGTAGGAAACTATTTCTGTGTTCCAAAAAACGCAGATCCCTGTTTCCCTCTGCCCCACCCTGCTCTTCGGCGGGCCACAGCCCTACAACCCCTACCAACCCTAAGAACCCCCAAGTGGAACTTCTCTCTGATCCTTCCCCCCTTTCCTTCATTGGTCCCCCTTAGCAGGAGGTCTGGACTCAGCCAGAAACCCTCTGCCTCCATCTGTGCCTCTATGATCCCATCCGTGTCCCCTCTGTGGATAAAAGTTGTCTTACATCCTTCACAGATGTTAGGCCAATTTTCTGACACTCCCACCCCACCCCACCAGAGATGCACAGGTTTGTGTCACAGTCAGGGGCAACACATCCACACACATAGACATATTACACATTCATATACGCGTGCACATAACAGTGTGTGACTGCTGCATATCAAAGCCTTTATGTATCCCCACAGACTCCTAACTTATCATTATACAGGCTCACTCTCTGTCTCTTTCACAGACACACTTGATGCACATTTTTTAGCATACAATGTTCTCTAATAATACCTTTTTGGGGTTTTTTGTTATGCGCAAAATAAACTTTCAGCAAAATAACCATGAGATTAAATGGAACTGACTCACAACCAAACAGATGCCCTATCATATTTGACGTATCGCCACCTGCTGTGTTTTGAAAAATGAGCGGCTATATTTGAAGCATGAATTTCGGGTCTGCTTCTTTCCACTGTTTATCTTAGTTGACTTCCCATGGGGGATTGTAATGCCTGTGTCAGTGGACACACTAATAGAGATGTGTGAGGTTAAGACTATTGTTTACATCAATGCCAGGGATCTGTGCTCCACTATTATAGGCCTGTCACCTTCCTCCAGGGATTATACAGGTTTTAAATGGAAGATCGGCTTCTTACAATACAATACTGAGGGGTTTTAATCTAGACAAACAACACCTTCAGATGAGCTATTATAGAAGACTGTCATCCGCGAATCTCACTTCTCGTAGAACAGGGTCTAGGGGTGCTCGCTGAAGGCCTGCCAGAGACCACATGAAGAGGATTAGTCAGAGTGAATCTTCCTGGAAAATGTTAATGTGCTAAACTAGATGAAACTGTCTGAGCCTGAAATGAGAATTATGTATTGCCAGGGTTTAGAATGTTACTTTTGAAAATGTCATCTGTATTGGAATAGAGATTTCCTGCTAAAGATCGCATAGGTAACAGCACATATTTGTGACTTTTAAAGTGCTGTTTCAATCCTTGCTATAATTATATAAATGATATATGATTATTAATATATAATTCATATTTGAATAATATATAATCGTACATTATAATGATTTAGCGTGGTTAAAAAATTATTTGTGGCTTGGCTCTAGGGATAGTGATGTCGGTCGGTCCACCACTTTGATCCAGACTGAAATATACTACTGAGTGGATTGCCATAGAAGTTGTACAGATATCCATTGTGTCCAGAGGATGAATCCTGAACACTCAAGTGATCCGCTGACTTTTTATCTTGCAACACCGGAAGGTCGAAGTTTTTACTTTTCCAGTGAAAGATCTGTCTACTGGTTGGATTGGCACAAACATTTGTACATACGTTCATAGTTCCCAGAGTGTCAATTGCCATGAAATTTAGTAGAGACATGTTCTACTCTGGATGAAATGTATTCACTTTGGAGACCCCATAACCTTTCATCTAACACCAAGGTAAAAATTCTAATTTGTCAAATACTGTGTTTGCTGTGTTACGTAGCAAATGTTAACATGCTAACACAAAAAACTAAGATGTGCACATTATGCACAATGCCAATATAAACATGTTAGCATTGTCAGTGTGAGCATGTTAGCATGATGATTAGAGCAATTACCTTAAAGTACAACACAGAGCCAATATAGCGTGGCTGTTGTGTCAAAACCTCCAGCAGTTCTTCTTTAGACTTTGTTTTTCATAATTGCACATACATTGTTTATAATAAATGTGATTTAATAACAGAACTGACTACAAAAATCCCAAAATATGCACTGGAAATTATTTTAAATGGATGGCCCTCTTAGAAATCTGGGGGCATGGAAAATCTTCAGTGAAAAAAATGCTTAAATGCTTAAAAGTGTTTTTTACTGATAAAAAAACAAAACATTACTCATGTCCTTGAACTTGGACCCAATATTTTATAATATTGATGTAAAGAACATTTCATTGAGAATGAACAATTGATCCATTCAATTGAAAGAACAATGTATAAGATTCTTCAGCCATTTCCCAGTTTGTATGTTCCGGAAATTAACCTCTGTGGTGCAACAAAAAGGTTCCTTAGATTTCAGTTTTTTCATTCCGAGCCCAAAGCCGTTTTGGTGAACTTGAGTGGCTGTACAGAGTTGAAGTAGAGTTTCCTTTAACCCTGTGGTAAGGTGATTGTTTTTGTTTGTCTGTGTGTGTGTGTGTGGGTTTGCCTTGAACTTGTATGTGTGCCTGTGCAAGTTTGCGTGGCAGATTCTGGCCTTTTTTTGTCAGTTTCTGAAATAGCTCTCTGACCTTTCCCTGAAGTTTTTCTCCTCTTTTGTGCTGTCAGCCGTATCCTCCTCCTCTTAAATGGATGGCTGTTACTTGTGCTGTCTTCCTAACAGCACATGGCTAACGCTATGCATTAATAATGTTTAATAATGATTACAATTTCAATCTAACCGTCCTATCCACCCCCCGCCTTGTCTCTGTCTTTCTACCTCTCTCTGCGAATTTATTCATGGAGTGAAATAGCAAATTAACCAAATTCCAAATGGCTATGGCAAAGGCCTGAGAGCAGAGTAACAAGTTGAGGGAGAAAACACACCAAACACAGCAGTCTTCATTTACATTTTCATTTAATTTTCTTTTGGCCTGTAGCGCTGTGTACAGAATCAATCTTTCTAACTCCATTTCCAATATATTACTGAGAGACAGCAGGAAGAAAGGGTAAGTATTGATTGGAGTGTTCATTGTGTCTTCTCACAGATTGCATACTTCATAAGAACAGTGATGAAACTGCTGTTTGTTTCCTTTACTGTGTCTTTATTTTATCTGAAAGAGTAATGATGGTTGTTTGATGTGACTGAGGTGCAACAGTCAATACACATCTATCTCTCCTTCTGCTCGGGGGGGGGGGGGGTTGTCTTTACAAAAACACAAAACACAAAAGAAAAAGTGTAAGGGATGGTTTAAACTCTGTGTTTATGTGCCCTTACTCGTGCTGCACATGTTAGCATCCAAAGTCCTAGTATGTTTTTCTATAGGCTATTAAGCCTCAAAACCAACCATGGGTTATTGCGAGGGACCAAGCTGGCAGGCATGTAGCGATCTAAAACTAATATTTAAAATACTTAAGTCAATGCATTTTAATAGCAGTCATCTCAAGCATTAGAGGAGTGCTTACGTGTTCTGGTTAACCAATGCTAAAGATTATGCTGTGTACCTACCTGGCTCAAGGTTATAAACATTAAAAACCCAGTGTGTGTGCAAAAATCATTGCAGGAGGTGTGTGTCAGTATTTTGTTTCATGTTTGTATGATTAAACTGTAGAAAGCAGAATAAATATGCAGAGGATGTAGGCTCAGGAGAATGTTGAGGAGGCAGTAGAAATATTTTTTACTGCCCTGGAAAAACTACCAGTAGATGTTACAGGCTTGAGTAACTCAACTTTGCCTTCTAGCAACCAGAAAGGCACAGGGAAACGTAGTCGGTGGGGTCATCAAAGAACTCATTAAAGAAAAAATGTAAATTCAGGGAAATAGGAGGGTATATATGTGTATATTAAGTATTTACTGTGATACTAAATAATTCAGATGGCATGCCCTACATGTGTTTATATAGCTAATAAATTTGACTCAAACTCTGGTGTTAAAATAAAATTATATTTTCCTGCTATCGGGTTAATTTGTCTTCATCCATCAGTGGCAGCAAGGTAATTCACTGCTGTCTGTGTTTGAGGTTGAAAAGCTGTTGAAAAGCACTGAAATCCTGACACCTGCCTCAGGACAACTCCTCCCTATACCTGGAGTATATATTGAGATTCCAATGATTTTCAGTGAGGAGCAGAAACACCTAATGGAGGTGTATATTAGGCAGCCCAGCTGTCTGTTAGTGCAGCTCTGTGATTGATGGAAGGAGACATGCGCCATTTACTGGCCAAGCTGGAACTAGAAGGAATCTCCATCTTCTCTTTCATTGCAGTCACAAGACGCCTGACGGAGAAAATTGGCCTATTTCCATGGGGGGGTAAGATCCGCTAAATTCAGCGCCAGTCACATAGACCTACAAACAAGCAAACGGTGTGCTTGTTTACACATGCGTACAGATATACCATGTGTGCACACACACGGACAGAGAACACACACTTGGTCACACATATGCTGAGTTACAAAAAAAGGGTATTTCTTTGCACTTACATTACAGTTTGCGACGACTAGTTGTATTATACTTGCATAGCTGCAAGCGCAGTCACACATACACAAATATGAGCACAAACACCTTTTTGCAGTTCCATCTGTCTCAGTTTGCAGCTCTTCAAATAAATGTGTTGGAGAGGCCTGTCAGTCAAAAGTTACAAAAATAAAGCCACCCTCATAAGCATTTGGATTTTTACATTTACATTTCTCTGCACACAGAAGTTTGTTTAAAGTCAGGATCACATTTTGCCATATCAAACTGAGATGACTGAATCTCAGACTGAATGTTAATATACAATTAAATGACAATTGCTTATCTGTGACCGCTCTATAAAGATAACCTATTACAAACCCTGGTTTCAGATCAATAGAAATGTAACGTTACTGTCTCATAGAACATATAGACTCAGACTATTAAGCTTGCATTGTCACAACCCCTCGCACACACAATAAAGAGCAGCCGCGTGGCAGTTAATTGAATCACCATCTTGTTCTCTAATATGTCTGCTGTCCTCTTTTCGAACAGAGTAAGTTTGTCTTTATGACTGACATACCGCATGCTGTCATCCCCCCCCCCCATTCATCAAGCCCTTGTGAAAACAATGGGCTGTTTGGAGCCAGCTCTGCCATTCTTGCCAGTCCAGAGGGACATGGGAGCCAAAGACAGATGCCGTCTCATCTCTGCTAATTTGATTTCTGGTGTGTGGCTGTCGCAGCTACATGGACTGCACATTAATTGAGATCATGCAAATAAGACAGGGCTTAATTTACTTAATTATAGACTTTTTTTTTTGTTCCTTACAGTATTTCTTCATCCCCCTCTCTGTTTTGTAGTTCAGTCAGATGGATGTGTCATCTTTGCTTTCCATTAATAAGCTTCCTCTTTGAGTATGCCTTTAGTCCTTGCACAAAGTGTTTGATAATGTTTTTTAATCTTTAGTTGCTACGTTGAACTGACTGAAAACATTTTGGCATGTTTCCCATTTTTAATAGCCGTAGCTTCTCCCTGTTTGTGGCTAGCAAAGAGTGGATGTTAACAGAGAGAGCTACAGTAATTTACCTTTGATAGACATTCTTTACTATCGCTGGCCCTCTTGGCTGGACAATTTAATGTGATGCAACATTATAACCTAAGAGCAGAGACGATGTTTCCCCCGCAACCATCTATCTAAACGACACATTAGTCCGCTGACACTGTCACACTGAATATATTCTTGGATTGTTAATTGCTTCAAATTGGCCTGCTTACTGACCTTGTGAATATGTCAGATATTCAGTAGCAAATTACTACCTCACAATAAAAGGTATTTATAAAGGCTATGAAAGTTGTCACTAATGCTTTTGTGATGTCATGTCTAATGAGTTAATTAATGGTATAAATAAAATTACATTTTGGATGGCCATGGTTAAAGCCAGTGTAACCTGTACATCTGCTTATGCTCATGTTATATAGCTGACTAATGGGTTTTGCCCTCTGCTTTCAACAAGAAGGCGGCAGAGCATCCTTGGCCGATGCCTTCTTATAAAGTTGAAACTAACACACTAAGAGTGCAATTCTGCAATTATACATTTTCATCACTTGCTAAAATATTGGCAGAGGATAAACACAAAACCAAATGAATCCTGCTCATAAATGTGAGCTCACAACATGGCAGCCAATCAGGTAATTCCATGTATGCATTATAACCAGTCTCTGTGCGCTCAGTTGACAGACAGGTCAGGTACATGTTAGCTTGGTTCAGGGGCTGGAGGTGGGGGGAAGCGGTTAGCTTTTTCTTAAGCAGAAAAGTTACATCTTATAACGCCAAAGAGGTCTTATACTGTATGCCATGGGTTCTTTGCTGTCTGGTAAGCCTAGATTCAAGAATCAGCTGGTTGTGCTCAGAGATGTAGGGTGTTTGAACCCCACAGCTTTACCGCATTGGAGCTGGAGTGCTGCCTGCTACCAATACCTACCAATTTTGCCAAACCGATACATGGCTCCAATTGCAATTTGTTGACTTCTGTCCTTACAATCTTAAACCCTGCATTAATCAACTTCTGAGATGTCTTGACGCCAAATTATAAACAATAAGTCAAATAAGGTAGTAAATACTCCTGGAGTTACTGCTGTTGTTTTGAAATGTCACCCTTGAGATCTGTGAGAATAGTGTTTTTACCTTATTTGTTACAGTATGTGCTGAGAAATGGTAATCCTACTGACAAAAGTGTCAACATAAATTATACATTTCTCCGAGAAATACATACCATACCTGAATACATTATCATTATCACAAAGCAATCCGGCTATGAGTCAGTGTGTATTTTTATGCTGATGTACCAATTTAGGAGCTGCACAGTATCTGTATTGGAAGAGGCACCTGTGGATGACTGCGATCTATTCCAAAGATAATAACATGAAATAGCAGAAGCTGAACTCTGATCCAGGGGAAAGTTGAGGAATATCAAAAGCAATATCTTACAGATGGCCAAAGCTTCCATTGAGAAACATCTGTTGATGGGTCCCCTTCACATGCAGAGTCACTTTAGCATAGGTCAACAAGAAAATCACACACATCTGCAATTCTATTGGAAAATCACAGCATGTTTGCAGTAGGTAGCTGCGACTGGTGGTACAGTAAGTAATATCACTCACATCAACAATGTTGTCATATGTTAATGATTTTTACTCAAAAGCAGGTTAACCGTTGTTATTTAGCAGCAATTACACACCCTGTCATCTGGCCAAGTATGTAGAATAAACACATCATTTCCCTCCTATAGAGCCGGGGTATGGTGGCTGCCCCCCTCCCTCTGCCTCTTCCATTTCCTTCCCCTTGAGTGCATCTGATAAAATTAATTGAAAAGAAAAGTAAGTAGCATCCTAAGGCAGTGTTATTGTTATTATTATAATTAGCAAGTGTGGCATGGCCCACTGTCTCTGTGGCCTGTTAGCTCACGGGCTAAAGCCTCTAATGAGGTAGCAGTCATGTGGTGTCAGCTCCACTGTGAAAGAGCAGTGTAAACAAAAGAATGGGCTCATCGTGTGTGTGTGTGTGTGTGTGTATACGCAAATTGGCATATCATGGGCAGAGCTCAAAAGCAGCTCCTGACAGCATTCAGATGCGGTCAAGAATAACCAAGGTAGGACACAGTGGACCAAGAACATATTGGTCAGTTAATGCTCCAACTGGATCGAGCACTATTACCATGTTTACCGATACACTTCAAATAGCGCTAGCAATACAATACTACACAATGACAGCTATGAACTAAAAGCCACAACATTGGAGCTATTTTTATAGAGAATAACAATTACTGTGTGCGCATAAGTGGAAATAAAAATCAACTGTGTTGTTAGTGGAAGAAAGATAATTGTCTAGATCATCACATCGTTACTTCATCTGGGCGTAAAGATCCAAACACAGTGATTTTTAAACATAGGATTTATACCATTTTCCTTATTTTTTTACTGTGTTTTTTTGAAAGAGGAAATATGCTACCACTTTTCTGATACATCTAGGAAAAGCAGCATTCTAGTTAGTGCTTCAATCCCTCTGCACATTCTTTTCAAAATATACATCACACATATTTTCTCAGAACTCATCAAAACAAAGAAATGGTCTTGTTTGCCCTTTTGTTCTTATGTTGCATCACGGAAATAAGTTGAGCTGTTTGCACTGAGAACAAAGATGTCTTTTATTTTGTGGGGCAACATTTACTGCAATTTCCAATTTACTTTTTGGTAGCTGTACCATGGATTCGAACTGTGGACCTTGTTATCGCACTGCTACGCATTTACGCTCCCATCTGCTCTGCACAGTATGCGTCCTAAAAAAAACATAATTTCTCGTATAATATGGAGCTGTAATGGTGGTGACATACTGTATCATTATATCTTGCTAATTAAGTGTTAACTGTGCAATCTGTTAATGTAAACATAAAAGCAGTCCCACAGCCAAAAATCAAAACAAAGGATTTCATCACTTCCATATGGATTGACGGGTCTTTTTATCACATGGTCCAACACTAGACATCTCGGAGGCTTTATGCCTTAGGCTTGTTTCCATCAGTAACGTTTGGGAACAAAGTGGGAAAATATAACTATTTTGCAGTGCTTTCATCCTTTCAACTAATTCCGAGGTTCTTAATGCACGGTATACAATTGATGCAGCCCTACAAAGGCAGAGCTAGGGCAGTAACTACAGAGGCAGTGAAGCTGAGAAGCTGAGCTGAAACATGTGTAAAGCTTTCGGGCTGGCCAGCACAGTGTGTGAGAGATACAAAGGTTGATGCTTTATTGTATGCTTTATTAGGCTGATTATTTTACCTTCATAATAGATACTTAAAAATGCGGATTTTGCACTCTGTCTTTGGGTAACCTTCAGGGAATGCGAGGGCAACAACATGGGATCTACAAAAAAGCTTTTAGAAAGAATAAACTTAATTTTTATATTTATAACCCATAGTTCATAGGGATTAAATGTTTCTAGATGTTGCCATGTCTCTTGTTCTTCAAGCTACAGTTCATATTTATGTTGATATTAATATAAAATGGTATTTACAATTTAATAGACTTGAATGTGTGATTTAAAGGTAACTAGAGTGTAAAGCTGAGATGCTAGCGAGTATTACTTTGCTAAACTAGTCACCTTTTGCTGGAATTTAGCTATTTTTATTTTTCCTCATTTAATTCAAGCTATCAGTGGCTATCTCACCAGTTATGTTTGACTTGATATAGCTCTCTAGCTTTGGCTGTCAGGTCAGCTGTTTCTTTGTGAGACAAAATGTGGATGTTTCTAGAGGTCACAGAGCTCTGTTGTGTGGTTGCATGCTCTTTGGATATGATATATATCTATGCCATAATCATTTGTATATGGTAAAACAGATGCCAAAATCAGAATTCGGTCTCACATATAAACCAAATATATAGTTTCTGTGGTTAGCTCAAATGTATTTGTTCAAAATATTACAAATTAGCATGTTAGCCGTATGTTTGTTTGGTCAGTGTTGCTCTGATTCTGGACTGCATGAAAAATTTGAACAATGTTAAATTATTTTTGTGAGAAAAGATATACAAAAGTAAATGAGCAAATAATTGTCTGAGGAGAAATAATAAACAGAATTCTTTATAAAGCTCTTATAAAATGAGTTCTACAAGTGGTCTGTTATGCTGAGCCATATCTCATAACTAGGCATGACATTCAGAAAAAGAGAGTTTGAATTTTGTGTGTCCACCCAGCTGAGATCACAAGCCGAGGTAAGACGGGAGGCAGGCTGTTTCGGAGACTGAGCGCTAAGATTCATGGGAGCACACAGCTGTCAGAGGCTTTGATTGGTGGAGGGCTTTATCGGTCACACGACCAAAACAGAGCCCTTGTGGAGGGTTTCGTATGACGGCTGCTGCCATACTGAAGTGTTTAGTTCCTCTGAGCCATCAGCTGGGAAATTGCTGAGTAAAAATAAGTGTGTGTGTGTGTGTGCACACATATACACACGGTGTAGTTGAGGGGAGACTCAATTAAAAACCAGCTGTGCCCTATTCCTCTGTAAGCCCTCCAGCATTCCTCACTCCCCCTCCATCCCCTCCTTCTACACCACCCCGTGCCACAAACCCCCTACTGCTCTGTAAGCTGCCTGTAAGCTTCTAGACTCATGCCAGTGGATCTAATGCTTCCTCCGAAAACATACCACGCACATGTGAACGTGCGCACGCACACACACACACACACACACGCACGCATATTGCCTACCTCTCAAGTATACTGTAAATGCTCATTTGCCCCCCGCTGTTTGATGTAATTTCGGCAGACTTGTGTACCAAACCAAGCCAACTCCCCTCCGCTTCCACCACTCTCTCTTTCTCCCTGATGTACCTGTTACTGCCTCACATCAGCCAGCTCCCACTACGGGGGCACTTACAGCTCTGAGGGAGAGATGAGAGAAACGAGGGATGAGGGGAGCAGAAATACAGAGTCAAAGCTTTATTTACTAAAGAGGAAAACAAGCAGAGAAAAACAGACCAAAAAAAGTCTGGTAATATGGTCTTAAATAACCGGCTTCATATAGGGCAGCAAAGAGACTAATATGAATTGCTCTGAAGATTACTGCTGCTGCTTTTTTTTCATCTCGGTTGACTAAAAGTCCACTATTCTTTTTTTTTTTTAAACTAATTTTAATACATATAATTTATGGATTATATTACTAGTGAAAAAGGTACAGTTAATATATCTTAATAAGGGTGTATCCAGAGGGCAGTGATAGTGCTTAGCCAGCTAATCAGTGGTAATTCTATAAGTTCAAGTCCTTTAATGAGCTAATTTGCATTTTGAGAATTAATCAAATTGATTTTATAATTAACAGTACAATGCATCTTCTTCTCAGTGTTAGCAAGGCACACATACACACACACACACACAACACCTAGATAACCACCAAGGATGTGGATATGTATGGGAGAGAACTCATTGCACAAGGTTAAACAGAACCCCTGACACTGTGCAGTCTGTAATGGTGGAGATAGCTCTGTGAGGGCAATTCACAACTAACAGGGACGCGAGGCTCACGGACCCCTGAGCATTGGCTATAAGCATTAGTCTTTGATAGGTTATAATGGCTTGTGCTAATATTGGCTCCTAATAGAGAAAGGTCAGCTAACTCATCTACACGTATAGCATCTGACAAGTCGCCTCAGGGTTATTTTCCCCTCATTCGAGCAAGTCTCCGCCAACCGATTCATTCAGGGGTCAGTTTTTATGATGATCCATCAGTTTTTAAGATGGTGGTTTGTAATTATGGCACCAGGCGAAGGGACATTATAGAAAGGCTGGGTGTGTAGCCTAAGATATGGAAACTAGCTGCTAACTAATTAGCAAAATAATATCGCCATAGTTTGCTTTAAAGGTGAAAACCCTTCAAAGTAGAAGAAGGGGAAATGCTTGCTGTATTTAAAATACCACTAGAGGCCATTGGTGTGCCCTAATGTGGTAAAAGAGAGGATAGAGGATTTCACGACTGATCCTGCATTACGGCAGACGAGGCCCATGGGCAGCCTGTAGGCAGAGGCTGGCGGTTGTCTACTCGGAGGACGATTTTAAACTGATGAGCAAAATGCTAGTCAGCCGCCCGTGGCTGCAGCTTCTGGGCCATCTAATCTGGGTTTGTTCACTGGCCGGTCCCCACATCTATGCTCACTGGCTAAGTGTTGGCCTGGTATAGTACATATTAGGGCTAATCTCTCTGTGTGTCCATATGCAAGGACTTATGTGCAGACGGATGGAAAGGACAGATTTAATACAGCTGACATCATGACTTTCAAATCCCCACTAACACCCTAGGAAATGAGGAGGGTATGTGGGGGATTTCAAATGTCTCTATCATATTTTTAATCATTTTTTATTATTTTTGCTTTGTGGATTTAATGTTGATATGAGAAGTAAAACTACTGCAAGCAACAATACATTTTTGTCAACGAGTTTATGTAGCTGTATCTTAAGGAGCTCATTATCTGTACGAAAACAATACTCTACAATGGACTGTATGGGGAAACTGTGGACACGCTGCACCTGCATGATTAAGAATAGATATTGTAGGCCCAAGTCAAAGCAGTTTTTTTCAGGTTTATCACTTTGGGACTTAAAAATGGTTCAGTATGCCATCCTACCCTCATCTGCATTTTTCATCTCATACTGCACCTGTGTTACTCACTAGAGATCCAATGGTTCTCTCCTCTTTCCTTTCACCCCTCGCTCCGGATTTAACCATGCAGTCTGTGAATTCCAATCAAGTCGAGGTTTGGAGATTTTACTTCTCCTATAAGCAGACACCCTTATTTGTCTCAATCAACGTATGAATAGTGGACAGGGTAATGTTAGACCAAAATAGGAAATGAAAGAGTGAATAGATAAATAAATAATGCCAAAAGTGGGAGGTTTATGTCCCCTGCCAATCCCCAGTTATGCATAAAAATGCCTCTGAAATGAAATCTTTATCAAAAGAGCCACAAGGTTCTCCTTACAAGGTGTTTTCAAATAAGCAGGCGTTATTATCATACCTCCATTGGGAAATATGCATTTACAGTTTGGAGAGTGAGAGGCAATAGGGTAACTGTTAACAATGTTTTCCCTAGTTATGGCGCATAATTGCATGCTTCTGTTATTGCACCTTTCTATTGCTGCTAATACAGAGAAAGCCCATTAGGCAGTGTGCTAATGTGAACAACAGTAGCCTGCAGTGCAGTGGGTGCACTGTTTAGAAAGAGATGCATGAGGACCACTGTAATGAGCACTAGGCCATGTGGAAGGAGAATACTTACTCCCAAAGAAGACATGTTCAAGCTCTGAAAAATACAGAGTCAACTTTGCCTGTTAGGCTGTAAAGATATGTGGCACTTTTGCTGTAGCCCATTTATGGAATAATTTTTTTCTTCTATTAAGACATGCAAGTTTTAGGGTATCACTGCATAATAAAACAATAGGCTATATAATATTTAATGACATATTATGATCATTGCACGCGTGGTAAAGAGGGATCACAGTGAATACCATAAATTACATTTTGAATTCTAATTGTTTAATGACTATCACTGCTGAGCCCTGCATGTCATCTTGTAGGGATGCAGCTGCAGCCAACAGCGAACAGTGGATTACTACTCTCCACACGCGCTGATAATGACCATTGACTTGGCTTAGCCGTGAACGCGCGCTCCGCGAGCCTCGGTCATTCCTCTATACTATGTGTGCATGGTCGCTCCCTTGGTGCTGCTGCGCGCAGCTTTAACCGATCGGCCGTCTCTCACGTCCAGAGAGCATGCCTACCGCTTCCCCGGTCTGAAGACGTGCCGTCCGCGCACAGCCGCGCTCGTCCGGTTCCGGTCCATCTTCTCCAGTCAGCACTGTTCCCTGTAACGACAACCGCCGCGGAATGGATTGCTCCGTTTGATTCCCCGATTTGTTGAGATGTTGTACTGGAGGCTTGTAGCCTATCTTCTGCGTTAGCTCACCCCCCCACCCCTCGCCCCCTTCTCCCCCTTTGCTCTCACCTCACGCTGCATGCGGTAGCTGCTCGTCCGGACAAACTGGGAAAAAGAAAAGTATGCAATAAACAAGTGTCAAGTAGCTTCTGGCTGTTCGATTGGAGGGAAGGAAAAGTTCAAGTTGAAGGAGGAGGATTATGCAGGGAGTGCCGCGCAAAGCAGGAAACAGGTACGTGATATTTAACATTATATTCCTAATGGAAACGATGCTTGAGCGCTCCTGTTTGTTTACACGCCAGCCTCAGCGACCGCGTGTGTGCGTGCAATCAGTTCTTGTGGCACGTAGGACGGGGAGGGCAGCGCGGAGCGGTGACATTGAGGCGCCTTTTGGTCGGAATAACATTTGTGGTCCTCTGGTGACAGTGCAATTGACTGGCATTGGTCACACAGGGCTGTGTGCCGTGTCATTTACGTGTCATTTTGTCCAGCTGTCTGGTTAATAGTTCCTGGGCAGGGATGACCTTACACGAATCGTTATGGAGTTTGTGGTTTGAGCGGGGAACAGCACATGTGCACGGCACGAAAGCACAAACGTCCTTATGATTATATATATAATATATAATGAGGATGCGTGTGTGTGTGTGTGTGTGTGTGTGTGTGTATATATAAATAAACGCATCCTGTTCTGTGTGGAGCTTATTGTCTGTAATGGGTCGATGTGATGGAGGTTAGACGTGGTGATGAGGGGCAGGAGCTCAGCTAATCTTTAGTTCCTATCCAAGGCGTCTATGGCTACCGCAGCGCAGCATCCTCGTCTCATCGCTGTCCGTGCGTGCGTGATGAAGTGAGTTTTGTCCTTTTAAAAAAAAAAAAAATGCTTTCACTTCATCGTGACAAAGATGGAGTCACTAGCGGGCTTTAATTGGCTGCTTGACCTGTCATTGCGGCGCGTCTCCTCTCCCCTGCACGGCCGCGGCTCTACGTCGCCGCGGTGCGTCCTTGTGCTCTCCACATGTCACAAGTTAATCTGTACAAAGCCCCAATTGCTACACTCCCCTTTATATTTTCTACAGTCTTTGTATTCATTAATGTTTCATCCACTTGGCTTACATGCGGTTATACATTGGATTAGAAATAACGCGTGGTATTATGTGTTGTGGAGGGTTAAATCAAAGGTCCAGGCAGTGTAGGTGCGCGTGTGTTGTGCTGCATTTTAATATCTATCCTCTGCTGCCATGCATTGTTTTTTTCTTTTTTTCTTTTGGTCACAGAGAGAGGTTCAAAGCCACAGCCCAGCTGGCTCCCCTCAAGCTGCAGTGAGGGCCATAACACTGCATGATGCTGTTCACTCAGGAACAAATATTCATTGGACACAAGTGTGACTCTTAGTTAAGGCTTATTTGACTTATGCATGCGTTCCGTTTAAGTTTGCATTAGAAACACTTTTGGAGTCAGTTGTGTATCAAGTTTGGGTGTCAGGGGATAAGGCCCACACACCAGCTGTAGAACCCAGAGCCTGGCAGTACATCTTATGACATGAAAACACACACAGATGCCATGCAGATCTTGATGATGAGGTGCCCTGCTGAGATTCACACTTCAGTTTAACTGGTACAGTTTCTCTCTGTGGCCCATCTCTCTCCTCCTCCACCTTTAGCTCTCTTCATGCCTGCCTGCGTCTGTGTGATCTCTCACGCTCTTTGATCCCTCTCCCACTTTCCACCCTTCCATCTTGAGCTTTTGACAGGGGCATATAATCAAAAAGAAAGCAAAGCCCTCAGACTGGTGTGCGATCATTCCTGACACAGATTTAAATGCATGCATATGGAAACAAGTGCACATTGCATGCTTTAGCTATGTCTGTTTTTCTCACATAGACAAGTACACACGCTCAGCCATCATCCAGTCTTCAGTCTTTAACCTGCCACGTATAATCACTATGACCGGTGTGTTGTGTTTGTGTGTGTGTGTGCATATGTGTGGCAAGTCACAGTCGTAAGTGCTAATAGGAGCTCACACTGGACAGCAGCAGGCCTTGTCAACCACAATCTCCAGACAAGCCCTCAGGGTGTCCCATTTGGCATGGCTACACACACAGACACACAAACAGGCCTGAGAGGTTTAGACTTGACTCAAGGTCTGAGCACTACAGGTTCTCTGAGTCCATGCCCTTGTTGGACCTTCACAACTATTCAACAAGATTATCTCTGTGCCTGTTTCCATGGAGATATACTGTAGATTGACTTTTACACATGTAAACTTTTGTGTGCATGCTGGGTATTTTGTCAACTCACAAGTGAATATGAAAAGCGGGGATCTCTTTGTGTTAATCTAAATCCTTTTCTTTCTCTCTTCTTCTATGTGGGTTACGTATTTATACATACATTTTAGCGCAACACCTGTGAGGCCTGGAAAGAGGGAGCATCAATCTTCATTAGACTGAAACGAGGCTGGCCCTGTTGAATAAATTGCTATCACTGAGTGTGTGTGTGTGTGTGTGTGTGTGTGTGTGTGTGGCTGTGTGCATGCGCATGAACCCTGCAACCTGCTCTGACCCGGCTGACAGATGACTGCACTGATTTCCAGGTTTCAGCAGATTATGGGATTAAAGACTGAAGGCTTCACACAATAACCCTAATGCATGTGCACGCGAGTGGACACACACAGTCACACACGCGTGTGGGCAATAGAGCTGTTCTGAGGTCACTGATGTCCAATGTGACCCCTCTGCTGTGTGTTGCTCTGTGTTTTGTGTTGATGGGGCCGTCCACATTCACACATGCAAACAACAATGGAAAACGGCATTAGAAAACCTCCAGAGTCCAATTTCACTAATGCCATTTTCACTCTACAGGCCTGACCTGTATTGGTACAGAGAGCCCAGTTGATACATTTTGTCCTTCCCAAACAATTCAGAACCCACTCAGTGTTAGATTATGAACCAGCATAGTGGGCTGAATGTTTGTGACTAGGCCAATGCAATTTTGTGGCTGATTTAGAGCCAGAAGTCCCTTTCAAACACAAAATAGGCACCATTGTGTTTATTGTTTTAAATCCTGTCAATGATAACTACATTGCAGCATGTTAGCCGATGTCATAACAAAAAGCTGCGGGTAAAGTGGCCCTTATTAGTAGGTATTGTATGATTTCCTGTGTTGACTGGTATGGTTTTGGAACCACCATTTGCTGCACGTTGGTAACAATTTTTCCTTCAGCTGGACATTTTAACAAGGTTTGAAACACACTTTTGCCACTGACTGTGCAACCATAGCAACATTAGGATGTTTTTAAATACCTTAAATCCATCAGATTTAGTCTTGAGGGCCAGATTTTTGTTTTTCCATGAAGATGTTAGTGAAGAGAAAAGCAAGCAATTATCCCCAGCAGATCCACACACCTGCAGCCTAAAACCTCCATTGTTTTTTTTCCCTTCTTGTTTTTAAGCCATTTTCACAAGCAGGTCTTGAATGGTGCAATGCTACAATAAATAGATGTGAGGGCATGATTGTTATTTTATCAGGTAAAATCATTTTTGAAATATAGCAAACACTGCTGCTGTACGGTACATTAGACCTTAGCATCTTATCATTGGGGACAGAACAGGATCGGTGGTAATGGAAGCAGAAACAACCTCTTGTCACTACTGATTAATTAAGAACACTGACCTTTAGAGGGAGAGGAGAGGTTGGGTGAAAATAATGGTCTTTGTGACAGAATATGGAGGGGGGGTGATTGTTGATTCTGGTGCTGTAATTGTCAGCATGCGCATGCAAATAGAAAATACTAGCTTAGCTCTATTATAGGCTGCTCTATCCGTCCTACTACCCTCTCAGTTATTTCACCGGCTCATGGCTTTTTTTTGAGCCAGAAATACAATCAACTCAGTGTCATAAATCGAGATCCAGAAAAAACTGCTGCAGGAACGGTTTCATTCCCATTATGCTGCCCGGGTTTGGCCTCCTGCAGAGTAGCTTTTGGATGGCATGAGATACAACAGTGTCAGACTGTTATAGACAAGGACCAGCTCGGTTTTCGCAACTCATTTCTACTGCCTCTAACCAGTTGTGCACTGCTTACTGTCGTCCTCTACATTTCCCTGCTCTTGCTGTCTACTCCTCAATTTGATCCATTCATGCCCCAGCGTCCTCTCTGTTTCAAGTTTCAACATTTCAACTTTCGAAGTTAATTGTGCTCCTTCAGGGGGCAGGGATATGTAGGAATAGCATGCTGTGGTTTTATGAGAGGCTAAAATTACAAAGACTTGCTGATGAATAAGCAAATCAATTGCAGTAATTGATTAATTGGTGGGTAGATGCTAGGAAACCTCAGGGTATAAAAGACATGGTTGATGATATCTGCCTCTAATCACAATTAGAATGCGTAAGAATTAAAAAAACTAATCAGATTTTTGCAGTTTGATAAGATGGGCACGGCCCTGAAATCTCGTGTTTTTGGATAACAATAGAAAGAGTCTAGAGAAGTTGGTGTGGTTACTTTGTGGCAGCCTGTGGGTTTCACAGTATTTAAATCAAGGTAGACACAGTGGATCATAGTGTGTAATGCACTGCTACTAAAATAGAGCCTTGGGTATCTCTTTATTGGAAAATAATTCTCAAAATCGCTGCCAAGACACATATTAGGAGGGAAATTAGCCATAGAGACCCTAACATAATGTGAAAACAATTTTGAATACATAATAGTCTGACATTGTTTGAAGCCAGCATCTAGCAGACATAACTGGTACTGAGTCTTAATGAATTCCTGCATTTGGCTCCAGTTTTCAGATTCATGTTGTGTGGTTATCTGCAATTTTTCTTGGACTAACATGAAACCTGAAGGCCATCAGCTCATTCCCTCCACCTATCCCTCGCATACTCTTTGTGACCTTAATGGTCTGTATGTTTACTTTCAAGGGGCTGTAGGTACCTCTGACCACAGTGCCCCATGCAGTGCAATGTGTGGACACGTGTGTGTGTGGTGTGTGACACTCGGCATTAGCTGTGCTTTAGAGAAAGTGACGCTTGTAGAGAGCAGCCTTCATCTTGGATTACCATGCCCATGGATCCTGTGGGTTTTTGTGCTGGAAGAGATGGCAGAGTGGGATGATATTCACTACATCTGTCTGACAGCTGACCGACTGGTTTTAACTCATCCTCCTCACAAGCTCATGGCGCTTTGTTGTGAGCTTCTCGGTTACATTTAAGTTGAGCAAAGTACAGTCTCATGTGCCTACTTGCACATGCACCCGTGGCTAATGGCTAGTACCAAGTCTTTTAACGCAGACCATTCTATGTAAGGCCGTCTGTTACTTTTTCAGTGGACGATTTAGGTGACATTTTTCATCCAGTAAGTCAGCTGAAATTAAACCTGCACCTGCACAGTGTATGGTTGAAGGCTGATCCCATTGTAAAGTAAATTTGGTCCCATTGAAGATGCAAAAGCGAGCAAAATGCCCTTTGAGCCTATCCAGGCTACAATGAATCAAACTGTCTGACTTTTCTGAGCTAAATTATTCAAAAAGAAACCACGAAGATCTGTTGGCCCTGCAGTGCAAGGTTTCCTTTTTAAACTTTCCATTAGTGTGCATCAGAGGCGAGTAGTCTGGCGTACAAATTACAAATTCTCCTGCTTCTTCTTTCTGTCTCTGCTTTTGAGAAATGCAGTGAAATGTGGACCTGTCCTCTGCTACCCTTAAAAGGAAGGTGTGGCTGGTTGAGTCATGCTCAAAGAGACTGCCTAGTCATTGCTCCGACCTACAGACCCAGTCAAGCCCTGACCCCCTTTCTTCTTCACATTTTACGGATGATGCTGAAGGATCTTTTGTGCCAGTGAACTTGCTAAATACCCTCAACCTTTTGCATTTCAAAGATTACATTAGTAACAAGGTTACATTTCAACAGAGGGCTTTGCCGGGTTGCTGTAACCCTGAATAGTTGAGGACATGAGCTACATGCACACATGCACACACACTAGCAATTTCACTTAGGAATTACTGTGGCATCTCCATTTACTGTACTTTAACTCCCCTACCCTTGATTTGTGGGATCATTCAATTCCACGCCTTTCACAGCCAATGGAATAACCACAAACTCTCTGCAGCAGCCAACGAATTCAGGAAATTTAGTGTACCTTCCACCCCTCTATTGCTTATCCCCCCTCTCTCTGTCTCTCCTTTTCAGTTTCTTAGCAGACATCCCTAGTTACAGTCTAAAATGGCCTTGTGAAGGAGGACGGGAGTTAAGATGGCATCCCTAGAGACTTTTCAGAGAAGTAATTTAATAAACTGTGATATTTTCCCACTCCACAAGGGAAAGGGAATAGGCTCAGAAAAGTAATGAAACTCGGCTGTTGAATTTTTAATATTACAGAATCAGTTTCCTCTACTTGAACATAACCAAGGAAGCCTGTTTTCTTCTACCTGAGTTGCAAAAGGCACAACATAGCACTGACTTCTGACTAGTTTCCTTTTCTCACTGACATCAGAGTGATGGTATGAACATTTGTTCAACAGCATCTTTTGGCTTCCACCGGCCCTTAAACATTTGAGTAGCACCTAGAAATATAGGTTGTCCTAAACACAGTCACTGCTTAGAAAGTTGAATTGTAGCTACCTCACAACATAAAATGAGTGTACATGAATAGTAAAAAGTCAAGCTGCAGTGAATGTGCAAGTCAATATCTGAGAAGATTTGTGAAGTTAAAGGTTTATAAGTACAGAACCATTTGAAATTCTCAAATGCGCAGTTTAAAATGTGTGCTTCAGATGTTTTAGCGTATTCGCTATATATCACGATAAGTCATATGCAAAATGAAAATGTATAAAATACAAAACAAATTAGTTAGTGAGTTACCTTTAACTGCACCCTAACCATCATTTATTTGCCATTGCCATTTTTTCCTAATCCTTCCATCCTGTAGTTGCCATATTGTAAAAAGAAATTATTTAAAAAATCCAGGGCATTGCTCCTCCAATATCAAGGTTCGTCTTGTAATATGGTTGGAATTTACAATATTTTCAGGTTCAGTTCACATGCCAGGGGTACAAAGTTTAAGAACTGAGAACAGGTGATTTGTAAAATGCCTAAAATTGCCAATTCCTGCTCAAATCTAGTAACAGAAACATTCTTATGGGCCAAAATCATCCATTACACCTACAGTTTTGTCCTGGCTTCCACTTAAATCTTGATTTACAGAATTACTCCCATTCAGTTTTGTGATTAACAGGCTTCCATACTTTCGATTGATTGTTCAATTAGACTGGATTTCATAATTGCTTGTTGATTGTTTCCTACCTTTCATGCTTCTGTCAAGGCTGTTGGTTGTTTGTTTACTGCAGATATGCAATGACACTTCTTTTACCCTGACTCCACCACTATGTGTGGCAGAGAAAGAGAGAGAGAGAGGTCAGGTGATGATTTATGACCGCGATGCTGCATTCCAGCACAGGATGATTAATCTCTTCTGGGAACACTTCACGAGTACAAGTTTAACCTACCTCGGCCTTGCACACGCATGCACGCACACACGGCAGTGCGCACACAATAACACAAAAACACACTTATAAGCATGCGCACGCTCTGCATGCCTGACAAGCAGGACATAAACGCAGGGGCAGAGTGCATGTAGGTGCTTTTGTATGCAATTCATGTGCAACTAGCCCTCCCCTCCCCCCACACACACACTTGCACCCCCCCCCCCCACACACACACACACACACACCCATCCCCTCTTTTCGTCTCTGCCTCCCTTGTTCATTCTCTTTTTTCTCTCTCCTCACTGACCTCAGTGGTGCAGTGTCTCACATTCACCCCTCTCCTCTTACGCCTCATCCATTCATCACAAACAGTCACAGATGCTCACACTCACACACTGAAAAAGGGAGGGAGAGAAAGCCTCTGTATAAGGCCATTTGGCTCCAGTACCAGTGAGCATAAGGCTATAGGATTAGTGCTGCTAGGTGCTAAAAGCTTCAATGTCTTTATAAGCACAGAGAAAGGCAGGGACTGGCCATATCAGTGTGATACAGCTGGGTGTCTGTGTGTGCGCATTAGTGTGCATATTCAGGTGATCTGTGCAGGTACAAATACTCTCTGGCAGTCCTGGGCCGGCACATGGAGAGGATAAGTGTAAATACAACAGGCTGCATCTGAAGCACTATTACTTGAGCACTCTTCAACGAATCATTCCACAGTTATACTCATTGAAACACAGAGGGTGGTTGAACACATCTTTATTGTAATGAAGTCATTTATTGTAATGGAGAGCATTTACAGTCAACTGTAGCTTAGATTCCTACGCTTTTGTCATTACAGATGCCCTGTCTCCTTATCGAGCCTGCTCTCTCTCTTTCTTAGTATGTCTCTATCTCTCTACTGACCAACTTTATCCTGTGGACACAGTAATCTTTTGTCTTATAGGAATGAGTTTTGCAGTGACTGAGGCATTATTTTAGAAACATGCTGTCATGCAATTAAACGTTTTTAGTGAGGTCTCATAGCCTCTGTCATATAAAGTATGATTTATCAATGAGAAACGTGCAAAATAAAAAAATAATAAAGATTCAGCAATCACCAAATGACAAGTTTATTATAAGCAGGTACTAAAAACACCTACATCACCATCAGCGCCTCATATAGAATGTTTAATGTTTATATGGAGGCTTATGTAGGATGAGTCTGCTGTCATAAAATATCTTGCCCTATTCTCTTGCATTGTAAATGCTCATCAAGACAAGTGTGTGTGTATTTGTGTGTATACATGTGTGTATATATGTGTGTGTATATATGTATATTTATATATCTATAATGTTGTAATCTTTAAGCCTTCAGTGGTAACAAATGTGGTTTAATACTACAGGAAACACTTGAACAGCCACTTTGTTAGCAATTCAGAGAAAAGCAACTGGTGTATCTGTTTACAGTGCAGCCAAACAAACTCACATTTTAATGAAGAAGTCAGTCAAAAATAATGGCAATTGCAATCAGAGCAGCCCGTCGCTTGCAACTCTTTATCCAACAAGAAGGATCAGCTCACTGCGACAGCTCCTTCTTGTTCCATTACTTCCTGCAACATTTAAAACAGATCTGCTGTCAAAAAGTGCAGAAAAAATACTTTTTTTTTTAGACAAACGATCGCTGTCAGCGCAAACCTCAGTGACAAATACATTGTGTTTCCTGCGGCTGCAATGAAAGCCACCCTTGTGTTTCACGGATTGGATGCTTTTAATGTGACGCAGCACCAGTAGGAAATGTTGGGTTTATATTAGCAGTAAGTTAATACAGCTCTAATAAGGCTGCAGGACAGTAAACAGTTAGGCTGATATTATTGAGATTAAATTAAAAACAGTAACACTGTATTATAATACATGCATTATTTCCTCTGAATCCCTTGTGTGTGGGAAGGCAATTTGAATCAAATGCAGAAGTGGCAGACCCTGCCACTAACAATGAAAACAACTACATAGAGAGGTGATTGCACAATGTAAAAACAGAATATTATTGCATACAACATACATAGCTTTATTTATAAAAAATTTAAGGATTATAACCAAAGATCTAAATTCATTTTAGGACCTTATTTACAACCAGTTCCTGGTTCTACATAAGATTTACAGTAACAGAATAAACTCCTGCTCTGCACATCAATCCCTAGTGTTGCTAAATGCAATTAAATGGCCTGCAGCTGCCTCTAGATTGCAACCTATTTCATTAACTAATGGTTATCCTTATCATTATGTCTACAATACTAGGAATTTAAACATGAATTAAATAATGGCTACTATAATGGCACAGATAGCACTAAACACATTGTGCCATGGCTCCATTCATACTGTTCCTACAAGGGACCTTTTACGTTGTCCAATATGAGATGACTTACTGATTAGATAGTCAATAGATTGACTAAACTGCATAGTTAGGCTTAAATACTATACTTCTGTTCTTACATAGCTCATGACAGAGAGATAGCAGTGGCAGATGGCAAAAGGAAAGGCAAGTTCAGTAAGTCATATCTAACTTAAACAAACACAACACATGCCTGTGTGCATGTAGCTCCATCTCTTTGGGTCTGACTCCTTTATCTAGCACTGGCTCAACTCATAACATAGGCAGTGTCCATTATCAAATGTGAGGATTGGGGCAAGCAAAAGAGTACTGTATGAGGGAGAGAGAATGGGAGAGAGAGTAATGTAATCCTTTGTGAAAGTGCCATCATATCACCCAACCCCACTCAGTCTCCTCACAAGCTACAGAATAGATGAATGTCCTGGACAATTCTAATCTCATCACACACACACACACACACACACACACACGTTATACACACGTGTGGACACATTTACAAATGCACACAGAGAATTACTCTTTACTGGATTTGATCTTTACAAAGAGATGGTGAATAGTAATAACATGAATGGATGTTGTGATGTGATTGTGCTTGTGCATGTCCTCTGAGACATTTTGTGTGTGTATGTGTGTGTGTCTTTGCGCATGTGCGTACGGTATGGTGTGGGCAAATGAGTTATATTTGTAACGTCTAGCCAGAACATCCGGACTTAAGGTTAATTCCTCAGCTTTTAATTCTGTCCAGGTGTCGTCCCGCCTTAACATTTATTTTTGTTTGTCCAAGTGTCGAGTCCTGATGGGCCCCTGGTGTCGTGACGTTGTGGATAATAAGGGCATGTCACATCACTGTGTGCATGTGTGGATCTAGACACTAGAGTGGTCGAGACACTAGACGTCTTCTAGTCCACTCCACTGTTTGTACACTGCTATCACTCCACATTGATTTGAGAATATGTCGGTAATTGAAGAGGATGGTTTTGGGAACGGTGTGTTTGATTCATACTGTGAAGTTATCTGGATCGTTCAAGTTTGAATTGTTCCCTTTAAAGCATGATGTATTTCATGTTCACATTGAGGATTTACCTTTTGTTTGTTTAAAGGTTTATTCACAGCCATTTTTATAGCTTGTTTGGCTTTCACAAGAGACACCATGCTGATTTAATTAATTTGTGTTTTAGATGACTCTAAGGATATTTATCAAGAATTGAATTAGCAACTATCCTTAGGGACAGCAATTGGACTAAAACATGAAATATACTGATTTATTGCTATTTCAATGTGAAATGTATGCAGGGTAGTTTGCATATCCTATAGTTTTTTTTTAATCAAATGTGAGACTCAAAATTATATTATTTAACTATGTAAGTGAAAAGGTTTTATATGTAAATCTGCCAATATTTGATGGTCAATAAGTAAGTGGTTGGCCAATCTAACTGCAGTTGGAATAATTTATTATGTTGTCATATTATATTGTTATTTGTTGCTTGAGTTAAAAGCTTTCTTTTTCCCCAAGTTATTTAGAGTCTGGAATACGTGAACACTGGGTAATGTGACACCATTATTATTATCAAATCCTCCATTTTTTTTTCTACATCCAAACACGTTTGAAGGCAAGAAGTCACATGTCACAGCTAACTCAGTTCAATTTCTTTGCAATGATAAAGATCAAAAATTGGATTGCAACCAGAAATTATTGATTTAAAAATATGCTTGCATGGTTTTCAACTAATGTGATGATTAAAAAGGAAATGACATACTAGTGTAACCTTACCATTTTTACTACAGCTTATTTCTTTTCTTTAGTACAGGTCTGCTGAATGTTATGGAGCTCACATGTTGGATGAATTTTGTTTTTGATCACCATGCATCTTTTGTCCAAAACTAAACCCTTAATATAATATCAAAAATGCTTGATTGTTTCAGAACAGTCAAAATGGGAAAAAGACATGCATTGCACCTCTAAAAAGACTCCAAATTGGACATTTGCCTAAAACTGAAATCACTTGAAATATCATCTGGCGTGGGGCCGGCACAAGATATGTGAAAAGGCTTAAGTGCAAATTTGGTATAAAAATTAGGCCTTTGCCTCTAACTACTCAGACTACGACTTAGAGCAAACACTCACATCCTGTGCTATTTTCATGGATTTAGTTTCATGGATTTTCATGGATTTAGTTTCTGAAGGCACACCGACATAATCACTTAAACTGCCTTCATGTTTATTATGTCTGCCAGTATTTCATTTTCCTCAACATGGATTTTATAACCCAAAAAAGGAGCTAAATCCACTGAGAGTTTGAAGCAGAATTGGAATAGAGTCATTAAATCAGGGGTACAGGAGCATGGATAGTGGGATCCTGTGGATTAATTGGACAAAGGAGATCATATACTCCATCAGAGATCTCAAGGACATTGTATATGTTCTTTCCTTTCTTCACACCTGCAGTCACATGAATCTGTTCCCACCAATCTCCACTTTGTATCCATCTCCAAAAATACATAATGTTCTCACGTGACATTTTGTAGTTGCAGGTTGTCGGGGGCTGAAATTAATATTATAAAGTGAAACTCTCAAAGTGTCACGTCAGAAAGCATCAATATGTGGACAAAAAAAAACACTTTTCTGCCTACGTAATTGAAATAAGCACCTTGCTTGTGTTAAACATCCATTTCTGTGTAATCATTTTTGTCAAATTTGTGCTAATATTATATTGTGTTACACAGTCATCACACATTCTGATATGATTTGTATAGCACACCCAGATGCTGTCAGTTAGATGACGTCAAAAGCTGTTAACATCAACATCACTCGCTACTTGATTCCCGGATCAGTTCTGACAAAATGTTTTATTTCCTGTCATGCACAAATCTGTGACTGAAGTTTTAAGAGTAAAGCTTAGACATCCAGTATAGTGATACATCTTTACATTTTCATTGTTATGAACAACATTACATTTGTCTCCTGAGTTTTTATTATTGAATCTGCTTCTACACTGCTATGAACAGATGCTTCAATATTTTCTGACACAATAGGAACCTGCCAGGGTGGAACCAGTGCTATCAGTTCATTTGAGTCATATGTGTCTTGGGAAAGAAGAAAAATAGAATTAATAAAAAAATATATGAACATAGAGAATAAGGTTGTGTCAGTGTTCTTGTGTGATATGTGAGATGAGTTTAACTGTGGCTTATGACCTGTGTTGCCTCACGTCTCTCTTTCTGTCTCATCTGTTAATTCTATCTAATATAAAAACATGCACTATAAAATCTGAATACTAAACAATAACCGTAAAAGAAGAAGGAAGAATCAGCAGAAAAAAATAATTTGACTGCATTCAAGACATGTTTTTGTTCCACAGTGAGGATTACGGTGGGGCTTTTACACTGTTAGATTCCTGCTGCTTTTTAATATCTTGTGTGATCTATTTGTGTCCTAAGCTGCTAATAGCTAGAGGGAATCAGGGGAACACAGCAGGGGTGGTACTCACATAATGGATTGGTTATTTTATGTTTCCCCCACCAAAAAGAGATGGGATTGGGAATTTGTCTTTCCCTCCTTCCTATATTCATCACTTTTGTCTCAGTTCTGTTTTACTAGAAAACAGAGTGGTAGCACTGTAAAACCTCGAGGTTTGATATTTCGAGGCCTGTGCTGTGCTGGCGGTACCCAGCTCAAGCCAAGACAAGGCATAAAGTATATGGTAAGGACTCAAATCCAATGTAGTATGGAATTTCAGGACCCTGCACTCACCGTCGGCATGTGGATATCACACCGGGTGAGCTGAACTTGAGGAACGCTAGCCCAGTGGGCGAGGGTGATTTTTGAGAGAGCAGCGAAAGCATATTCTCCATTTCACAGTCACAGCTCTGGCACAGCTGTGATAACAATGTGCCCTAAACCCGACTTAGGTTCTTGTTTATTCTGTGTGCCCCACAGTTGCCTGACGATTATTTTGAGAAAAAGTAATTGCTAACAATGTACGTGCACACATTACCTCCCCACCCCCACCCCCCAACTCTGGCTCGTCTTCGGTGCAGCAAAGCAGAGCTGCAGCTGATATACATAATCGCACGTTTAGAGACGGGTGAGAGAGAGCTATTTTCAAAAGCTCTTCCTGACAACTCGGAAAACAATTTTCGGGAGTTTTCAGGACAGTCAGCCGGCTAATTCTTCATTAATTAGTGAAAAACCATGAACATCCAAAACAAGTTAATGGCTGTTTTTCGGGGGAGGCGGGAAGAAGGATACAAAATGGGTTGCCTTCATGCATGACAAAATGAAAGAAAAAGTAACTGACAGATAACTGCTCCATGCAATTATAACATGCTTGATCATCTATAGGGACCAAACAATTCTCCATTATAAACACTAAAAGCAGTAATGTTGGGCGTTGCATAAATGTTTTAGAATCGCGGCACTTGTTATGGGCTAGACCAAGCCTCAGTGGACCAATTTATCCGGCCTTATAATGGCATCCCTAATGCTTCCAAAAAAAAATCAAGTCTGTTAAAAAGAATATTAAATGCACTGTATTATTGCTTATTCCCAAAGAAACAAATTGATCTTTTTATGACATTCAATCTACAAAGCAAGGCGGTAGCTATTTTATGGCAGTTACCATAAACAAACTAGTGAGCCAGGCTTTATTACCTTACATTTCAGCATTGTGGATAGACTTTTTAAACTGATCCGATTGGCTAAATGTGGTCTGAACGTGGGTGTATGCTCGGTAGAGGTGTGTGTGTGTGTGTGTGTGTGTGTGTGTGTGTGTGTGTGTGTTTGTGTCTGAGGGAGATTGTGTGTGTGATCTTTGCCGTAACTGTGAAGTACGGCTGATTCCCTGATCCAGCAGGTTAAGGAGGGCTTTGGATCTGCACTGCTGACCCATTTGGACTGTTTGCCGGGTTTCAGCTTCATCCCTGGACTGCAGTTGGAGCACTGGAAGCTCATTTCCACTGCCTTTACTCAATTCAGACCTTCGGCATCACAGCTGTCACAAAATGTGAATCGTCATTGACCCCCTTAAACTTCTGAAGAATTTGCGTGTGTGTGTGTGTGTGTCTGTAATCCTGTGGCAGATGTGGTTCTCAACTCTGTCATATCAACACACACACACACACAAGAATACCAACGGATAACTCAAATCATTTCCCCATATTTTTCTATGCTGCTATAGCACTGATCCCATTCAATCTGTTGTTGGTGACTTTAGCTCCTGTCCAAATCTCGTATCTCCTCTGTTTTTCTGCACATCTTATCCTAGAGCTCAAGCTTGATGTGACCTCCTACACACACTACGAGAGCCAAAGAGGATCAGGGCTCAGATCCACCCAGATTACCACCTTATTTGTCGCTCTCTCTCGGTCTCTCTCTCTCTTTTTCTTTTCCGTCCACCAAGCGACGACTGGCTTCTCCATCCAGTTACATTTGGACAAGGACAAATAGTACTACTGGCACACACACACACACACACACAGGCAGACACTGCTGCAGGCATTTGAGGGGCAGGATAATGTGAGCTGACCAAGGCCTTGGTGGCTCCCAGTCATACATGGCTGCCAACTAACATCACTAACATCAGCTCCGCTCCACAGTAATAGGACAAAGGCAGCCTGCTTTTTTCTGTAGCTTTTAATAGGTCAGCTCGTCTGTGTGTGTGAGAGAGAGAGAGTGAATCAGAGGAAGAAAGAAAGAGAAGAGGAAGAGTGTAGTGAGCATCAATGGGACTTTGTGTATTTTTTGTGGCTTGAAGGGAAACACCAGCAGGGTAGCAGGACAGTAGCAGTGTGGGGCTTCAAAGATGACAGCCACCTGTTGCTGGTTGGGCTGGGCAACACAGTTTACTTCAATATGTTTGTTTTGTCATCAATTTTAATATTTATTATAATATAAATTAAGTCTATTTCTGTTGAGTACAAGATTCCTTTAAAGGGGAACTCCACCGATTTTACACACCAACGTCTGTTTATAGGGCTTGGGGAGTAAAACTGCATGTGTAAAAAAGAAAAGTTATATAAAGCCAAAGTCTGATAAATTGCCTCAAGTGATAAACTTAAAACTACAAGTTTGAAAATGAAAGATATCTGGGGGTGTGGAGTTAGAAAGAAGCAAGCTTACAGGCCCCTCTGTAGCCTGCTGCTCATCTCTGCTTGATGCTAGTGGCTCAAGGCTACATTAGCTGGTGCTGAGATAACGCAGCTGAATCTCCAACTGAAATGTTGGAGGTCAAGTTGCATTGTGGGTAATGTAGGTGCCAGGTTTTAATGGCAAAGAAGAAAGCCTGAGTGACAGTATATGTGGTTCCGCTGCAATGACATTAATGCCAATTTGTTTAAATTGGCATGGTCAGCCAATTAAGACGGCTGTGGTGTGGCGATACTTTGGCTGAATTATAGTA
The DNA here is from genome assembly GCA_036024295.1 of Nannoperca obscura. Lineage (NCBI taxonomy): Eukaryota > Metazoa > Chordata > Actinopteri > Centrarchiformes > Percichthyidae > Nannoperca > Nannoperca obscura. The sequence continues at coordinate 24,899 of JAVQJL010009626.1, read as the reverse complement.
TTTGTTGGCACAGTATCAGCCTTCATCTTTGTGTTGGGAGTGGGTTATTAGTACGTTGTCAAGCAATGTAACGTATGGACAGTACACTGAAGTCTGTGTTCATGTTTTTTATTTAAATCTCGTTTATGTATGCATGTTGCCTCCCCTACGGTATGCTTCTATTCCTGTATCTCAGGCAAAACGCCACAAATATGTACCTCTCTTCTACCCTCCAGGTATTCCTGCTGTCACTGCAGACCTCCGCTATCCCACACGTATACATACGTTCATATTTATCTCAGAACAGCATGCTTTCACTGACCAAAAATACATTGCAATTTTTGTAGCATCACAAACAGTCATGCAGTATATCTGAATTTGACATTTTTAGCTGAACTGTTGGTTGGGAGATGCTGCGTTTGAAAGAACCTGTGATAGACACGTGCAGACAGCACACACAAAAAATTGCACTGAGTTCACTTGACCATTGTTACTTAACTCCTAGTCATCCTCCCACACACGCACAGCAGCTGGGCGGCCAGCCTCTTGACACCATTCCATTTAGCCCACACTCCTGCCGGAGGATTCAGCTAATAACTCACACAGCCTGAACGCAGCCATAGCGCGGAACAATTACTTTTAAGAAGAAACAGAGGAATCAGAGGAAATGAGAGAAAGCGTAACCTTGAGAGAGGATAGCATTTTTTAACATCAGCCAAAATCCCCTATGCTGAGAGTAATGTAGCAAAAAAAAAAAGAAAAATCCTCAGAGTTTGTTGATGAATCTCTCAGCTGAACAGAAGTTGCATTACAGCACACACTCATCACTATTCAAGGCCTCATTCTTTCTCTGCAGGCCAGAGAAATGGGATGGAAAAGAAAACCACAAAAAAAACACTCCCAATGTGTCAGAAATCGAACTGCTCTCCCAGTAGAACTAAATTACCTAAAGCAACTGGGGATGTTTAAGAAATGCACACAGCCTGTCTATATTTCCCATCAAACACATAATTTGCTTATAGTGGTTATCCAACATAACAAGAAAGTGGCTATTGATCATATATAACTGGAAAATGATTCCTACTGCAAAGAGTGGGGTCCCTCTGCTCAATGGTTATTAGACTGATAGAACAAATATCAGGCGCTGAATGTCAAGGGAACTGAATTGAGATTACATGGTGTACTGGTGGGGTAGGTTTTCTTTACCGTCCACCGTTTTTCTTCTGTATTCAAAAGACATGCCAATTAGGAGAACTGGATCCTCTAAGTTCCCCATAGATTTGAAATGAAACGTGTTTGCCCACCTTTATGGTCTGCCAATGTAAGGCCTGCAGTGGGCTATTAAACAGTCTCTCTGTGTTCTCCGTGTACGATGGGATGTAGTTCCTGATCTCCTGTGACTTTTCCAAAGTGTGTAGACTAAATGAAGGTTTCTGGTTTCCTGGCATGTGCATTGTTACAAAAGGAAAACTGTGAAAAGAAGAGATTGTTAAGAAGCCGACAGTGAGAAAGCACTATTTATGGACTCGTTTATGTGTTTGCAAGTGTGTCTGTGTGGTTTGTATTCCTTTTAGATAACACATTTAGACACATGGCTATTTTTACAGTGATGCTATTATCTCTCTAGAATCAAAATATAGTCCATATTGCAATGCATGTTGAATGAATGTTGTAAAGATTTATTTTTCATGTCGGAAAATTTGCTTTCTTGCTCATATAAGGCTAATATTATCAATACTGCTATTGGCGTGGCTTTTTTTGGCTTCATATATAATCCAGTTGAATATAACCAACACAGGCCCGTTGAAAGGCTTCCTGGGGAAATATAGGAAATCACTATGATGCAGAAGCAGACTGAGAATATTTAAGAGCAAGTGGATACAACAGAAAGGCAAATCGTCACATTTAATCACAAAAATAACTTGTTGGATGCTTAACATCACAGAATGACAGGAGCAGCTGAGGATAATATTCATTTCTTTTTTTATTTTGTCCTTTTCAGTGATTCTGTCTGTTTCATTTTACTCACTCTGTTTACTGCTCTGGTGCCCTTGCTTAACGGTATAGCAGTATTAAACTCAGCTTACTCTGCCACCTCAATTAAGGCCATTGTTTTTGTCTCTATAACAGTGCTATATGGTAATGTGTGTGTGTGTGTGGTTCACAGTGTAACAACATAAACAAAGTGCATGCTGTATGGAGGAGCTGTATTGGCTGTTTTTGCTTAAGTTAGTGAAATAAATCTCCTTCATTTTGTGATTATTAACTGATGTGCATACGGAAGAAAACATAAATACACAGTGAGACAAGTACAGATGAATATGTAATGACCCACTTTGGTCAAATATTATGTCAATTAAAATATGTATGTATTATTATGTTTAATGTCATAATTATGTGTCTTTTAGAAATCCATCATAGAGCAAAATGAATAACTTCAACATACTGTAGTTGCTGATTAGTGTTACTGTTATTAAAATATCTGGGAGTAACAACGGCTTCCAATCCTTCAAATTATGAACTTTCGTGGTAGGCGTGCTTCGTTGTCATGCTTACATTTGGATGACAGATAGTACTTTTAATATGTGTGAATATGTCTTCTGATTCTGAAGTGTGGGAGGCATTTGGAAATATTTGTTACCTAGAAAGTATTTGACATTAACAGAAAGAAACACACTGGGGGGAAAGCGGTTGTGTTTCCATCAGTGTAATGAAACTTAAAGCCGCTGAAAAAAGTGTAGTATTCCTTTATAACATTAAATATTACTGACTTCATGAGCCACAATCAAAGTTAAAAAAAACAACGACACATTGTTGCAGCTAATCTCAGCTATTCTGCAGGTTTGATTGGCAGATGCAAACAACCCCACAACTGCCATCGGGTATTCTTTTAAATGTTGCTATATTCTGATTGGTGCATGGACCTAAGTAGTATTATATTTTTTCATCTGAGCCCTGTCCAATTCAAACCAATGAGAAAAGCAAAGAAATGCAGAAAAATGCTCAATTAACATAAGTAAAACTGTTCAAACTGGCAAAAAATGTCATCTTCATTTATGTAGATGACGTAAAGTGAAAAGAAGTAGGACCAATGGCATTTTTCACAACCTTAATGTTATCATGTAAAGTCCAAAAATACCAAAGCAATCATGCCAGCTTTGTATGGAATTGACATTTTCACTCAGTGACTCAGTAATATAAGTGCATTGATTCATGGGTAAAATCTGAGCGACTTCACAGCTGCATAGATGTAGGAAAAATAAAAGTGTGTGTGTGTGTATACATGTATATGTATGCATGTATCTTGGGAATGGGTTTCTTCTGCGGTTTACTGTGGTTGAGTGGAGCGAGCTCATTTGAGAAGATACGATTTGAGGAGCGATCAGGGAATTCCTCCCAACATCATGCTCCTATAAATCATCTCTTTAATCAGCCTGAAACTTGCTGTCAGCGCACAGCTGACAAACACACACACATACACACACACACACACACACACACACAACGTTACAATGCAAAAAAAAAAAAGAAGCCCCCTGCAGGCTGACAGAGTGTGACGGCGTCACATAGAGGGGTAAACGAAGAGCGGACCAAAGATAAAAGTAAAGTGACTGAGTGAAGAGAATGTAAGAGAGACAGAGTAGAAGAGACATAGTTCACCCAGGTTGGCAGAGCCAGTGCTGAGCTGAGCAGTGCCCGGCTGGTAATTGGATCGGAGAGTCTTTGGGGAGGAGGATAGACACTTGGGATAAGGGGAGGGTGGATGTGGAGACTAGATTGCTAAAATCCCTGTCTCCTGAGCCTGTCACCCAAGAGGAGCTACATGAACTATGTTACACACTTATTTAGTTGATAGAATTCAACAAAGAGTCTAAACAAGACCCAAACCTAATCATCATCCAAGCACTAACCTAGATCCTCTTTTGCCAAAAAGATATTTTCCTATTTAAACATATAAGATCTTTGCTGTAAGGCATTTTAATCTGATATACATAGAAATGAAATGTCCGTACACTATAGAGGAATCTATATTAATAACATCACTCTCGCCAGTGTTCAGCCTGAATAAGACAGACAGAGATAGAGTTGTCCGATAGTTGTATTACAGTAATACCTTGGTTTAATGGATGTCTGGTTTGGAATCAGGCTGTACTCAGTCCATTTGAGATTGTGTTGCATTGGAGGGATGAGGTGCACCCCCTCATAAATCCTCTGCTAGATGAGATTGGGGTTCAGAACGAGGGAATCATTGGACAGCAAGAAAGACAGAATGATGCACACAAATCCAGCTGAGGATTTTGCTGCTGTGACGAGATGTGTGTGTGTGTGTGTGTGTGTGTGTGTGTGTGTGTGTGCGTGTGTGTGTGTGTGGATGTGTGTTGGGTTGGAGGAATCCCACATATGGGCTCTGTTAATCCTCCAGTCAGTCCTGGTGTTGTCTATGTGTCTACACATACATAGAGGAAGAGCTAATGTTTTTCAGACGCAGCTCTTTGGAGGACAATATTATTTGTTCTCTCTCGCTTGTCCCTGTAGCTCTATTACTCACACTTCAAACATACACACAGTGCGATACAATGACACTCTCTGGCCCCATTTTCTGGATGTAGATGCACAGAAAGAATGCAAGAGAGAGAAGATGAGAGGAGTGAAGCCATAGGGAGAAGGAAACAGCTGGAGGTGGAAAAGGTCAGCCATCCTGTGGTCCTGCTATAAATTATAAAGCTGCTGTTGGATGCTTAGAATTGGCTCATGGAGGAATAAGAAAAGGGGGCAAGGAGTGTTGGGAAGGGACATAGGAAGGAAGAAAAGGTGGTAAGGATATGAGGCTAGGCCGAGTGGAGAGCAGAGAGGAGATGACAGGGAAGAGGACAGCGTAAAAAAGAGAAGCTCACAAATGCTGCAGGAGGCGAAGGCAGTCATCTTGAGCAGAGGCTGATGATTTTATTGGGCTCTTTGGGGGCCTGCGGGAGAGGGGAAGGGTCAGGTTGCCCATGTGTAAACAGCAGATGTGAAAAGCCGCCTGCACACGCCACCACCCCGGGCCCCAGCGAGCTGCACAGTCAATGACTTGTCGTGTGTTGCTGCTCCTGACACCCTCGCCCATCTGCTGTTGCTCTAGCCCCATAAGCTAAAGTCCTGTAAAGACATTGACAGTGACAGCTACCCAGAGCTTTTAGAATTCAGGTGTGATTAAAACAAGTGTTGCTTCCATTAGGTTTTACACACTAGTCAGCAGTACGGTGAACAGGCACAGGCACGCTCTCGCTCATTAACAGTGTGGACTCTGCACTGGCGGGGTCTTAATTGTTTTTCTCTTTAAGTGAGCAACTTCATCAATAATCATTAAAAGGTGCTCAAGCAGGTGGGGCACTTCGTCACAAACAGCACAAAACACACACAGGTTCACACACACACACACACACACACACAGACACACACACACACACACACAGTTGGAATAAGTCATGCATGAGTCATACAAGCTAGTTTTTGAATATTCTTTAATTTCCTGTGAAATTAGACACGTTGCTTATTTCATTGGGCGCTTTTAGAGTGCTTCAGAGACTTTTGATAAAAATCCCGGATAGAAATGACACCCTATCAGTGTTAAATAAGAATGAATGTCGCTCAGTACTCGGCAGCTGTGCCGAAAGAGAACGAATCAAATTGAAGAGGCTGAAAAGAAAAGAACAAATTGAATAAACCAAGATTTTTTTCTTTTTTTTTCTTTGGCTAAACAGTATGAAATGTCTTTTATATTGTCAAGATATGGATGTTGTACTGCCTCAGAATTGACCACATGGACAGTTATCCTGGTGTACTTAACAAGACGATTGGGTTTCGTCAGCCGGATCGCCTGTGTTGTGCAGATATGTCTGTTTGTGTGTGTGTGTGTGTGTGTGTGTGTGTGTGTATCTGTGTGTGTGTCTGTGTGTCTGTGCAGTGCATTCTCCTGCTTACTGTCAGTGACATTTTCAGCTGTACATTTGGGAGCGTGCTGCGTTCTGTAAAGGTTGTCATAGCAAAGTCTCCAGCAATGCTACCCCCATCACCTACTCGTTTCTCAGTCTCCTTCTGTCTCTCTCTTTCTTCCATCTCTTCCTTTCTGTTTCTATCTCTCTGTCTCACTCTGTCAATCATTCTGTTTGCATCTCTTTTGCTTCTTTTTCTGTCTTAGTCGCTCCGTCTCTGCCTTTCTGTCTCGGTCTATGTCGCTCTCATAACATATCATTATTAAATACACCCACACTGCTCTTTTTAGCAACCTATAATGCACAGAATCATTACATGTGACCTCTCACGGTAAACATGCAGAGCTGCCTTTCACTTTCTCATTTGTACGTGCATTTGCAGTTTTTTAGTTATTTAATACATTTTTCTCAACCTTGTTTGCTTCGTTGCTCGCTGTGTCATTTATTCCCTTGTATTTGTGACAACAAACGTATTCCCTGTGTGCCTGTCTGCTGATCCTTCTTATGTCATACTCTCTCTTCCCCCAGCCAGCCTTTTGTCGCCCTGTGTTAGGGGTGAGCTTTTGCTTCGTTAACTGTGCACCCCCCCACACACACACACACGCACATACACCCACCCCAACCTCACACACTTACATCCAAATCATTCTTGTTCATTTACTTTCCCTGTCCTGGGGAAATGTTGCTGCGCTGGAGGAAAGTTTGCCTGCCTTCCACTGGCAAAGCATGAGTTTTGTGTGTGTGTGTGTGTGTGTGTGTGTGTGTGTGTGTTTGTGTACTAAAGCCAGAAAGTGAGCATGTTAAGAATAGCTGTGGGGAATGAATGTTTTTGGTCCCTGTAGGCATGCGTGAGTTGCAAACAGAGAGGAAAGCAGAGCTGATTCAATGAGTAAGCTGGTTGAGGACTTCAACATAGAAAGAGAGAACTGAAAACTGTAAGCAAAGAGCCTTATGTTAGCAAATAAAAAATAAAAAAACACTGTATTATTAGTATCCAGAGAATTTGAACTATATGGAAGAAACCACTTCAATAAAAAAGCAGCAGCGACAAAATAAGGATTCAAGGTAAGATAATTCAGTGATATTTTTAATTAGTTTTTCTTTGCAATCTCGTGTCATCATGCCATCTTTTCATGAAAAGCACATTTGCCACAATTTGGTCTGGTATTCTGCAATTGTGAAAAAAACAAAGAAGGTGGCATTTTCAATCCCTCCCCAACCCCCCCACCCGCAACTCCCCCCAACTTCGCCTGCCTGTTTGGCATTTGTGTTACGGTGTGTGAGTGACAGTGGATAGATGTGGATTTAGAGTAGTAATTAAATCAAGGTCTGCTGCTGTTAAACATGGGGCGTCCATGGGTGACAATGCTTATTGACAAAAATCTACGCAAATGTCAACTGCCCCTTTCCATTCCAATTTTTTGGTAATTTACCAATGTTGTCAAGCTAAATAGCTCATTTTGGGTCCGCAAAGTCAAAGGGAAAGACGTAGGCGTTTTGGCAGAGAGATAAAGTAAGAAGTGAGCACACCTTGGTTCTTTCAGAGAGATTGGATGTCTCTCTTTTCCTGTCTGCCATCACTCTTTCCCAGTGGCAATCTCCGTTCTCTCCTTCTTCCTCTTTTAGAGAGAAGGAAAGAGGGGGACAAAGGCTTGCTAGGCTTGGAGACAGACTAGACTTCAACGTGTTCAGTGATTTTTGTATCTTTCTGATTACAGATTTGCCTGAGCAGAGCTATGTGGATATTAAGAATTAACAGAAGTAGGCAGCATCCCCAGCAACACATGACAAAAGGGGATATAGCAATAATATGCCGTCTACTGATCAAAGTTGAGTGCTGAGGCAACACTTTTGTTGCTCCTACAGATGCCCCGCGAGAATTGTAAAGGTTCACAATGTCCACTGAAACACACATGGACATTTAAGACACGGCATGTTGACTCGTATGCTTGCAGGCACTCAAGCATGCACACACAGCACATTTACACACACAGGTACCATATATATACACACACACACACACAAATGCAACCACATTTACAAAAATAGCAAATCAGTGCTCAGCTATGCAGGGTCAAATTAACATTTCATTTGTCATGAAATAAGCTTTTAACACCATTCAGTATGAACAGTACATCAATGGCAGAAGGGTTAAAACTGTTTTTATGTTCCTAACTCTAAACCATTGTGATTCAATGAGTAAAGTAAAGCACAGAGGAAAAGATGAGCTGGGGGAGAAGAACATAGAGAAAAGAGCACTTGAGGAAAAAGTAAGGATTGAAAGAAAACAGAGTACATACTGCCAGTTGCCATGGAAATGAAAAAACGAGTTGAAGAGATAGCAGTCAAAGTTGGGGCATTGGTTGTCATTTAGCTATATCTTAGGTTTAAGGAAGAGGAGTGAAATAAAGGGCAAACAAAAAAGCTACTCTTAAGCTCACCAAATTTAGTAACCACCTGCGCAGGGCTTAATTGTTCATAGCAACTAACATAATTGCAAGTATAAACAGTACAGCGGGTTTGATTAAAACACAAGTATATCTTTTCCACTAGACGCAGCTCAAACACCTCCTGTGTAGACACGGTGTTAGACTACAGCTACACTAGTGGCTCTGTGAGGCGTACTTAAATGCTAATGTTAGCAAGCTAACATACTCACATTTACAATACTATCATACTTTAACAGGGTTTAATGTTTTCCAAGTTCACCAGTGTTTTAGCATGCTAAAATATCCTAATTAGCTGTAAACACAAAGTATAGTTGAGGCTGACGGGAATGTAATTAATTTTGCTGCTTGATTCATCTCATGACCCCTTGTGGGGTCCCAGCCCCCATATTTTAAACCACAGAAAACTGATGTTTGTTGTTCATGTGGTTCTGAGCCAGGTTTTGCACAAGAAGTCAATACTCAGGCATCTCAATTGGATTTTGTAACGGTCAATATCAAAAACAAACCAACAAATACAAGTTTAATATGGCACTTACATGCAGCTGAAGGACCTGGAACTACCTAGTTGACTTCTGCTGCCACAGCTCTGGCAATAATCAATGAGTCAGCATCTCCAGAGTAGCTTTATTATAAAATCTAATAACTCTCCCTGTGGGCCGTTTAGAAAATAAGCTTGCATTTTTTGCTACAACTCAGACAACATGTGCAGTGAAAATAAAATGCACCAAACTCCCAATGATATATCCCAATGCCTGCTAGCCAGTAGTAGTGTAGACTACCAAAAGTCATGTATGATGGGAGCAACTTTGCCTTTTTTGCACTAAAAGCTCAAACGTACGACTACAGTAACGAGATACCAACTTCTATCAAACAGAAGAAAAAACAGAATGAAATAAATGGGGGTTGAATAAAAATGAGCTGTTTTTCACAACGAACCATTGCATTACAAAAGAGCCTGTCCTTGGAAGAAAGAGACAAAGTCATATGGCAGGTTCCCTTTCCAAGCGCCTGCATGTTGCCAGAACTATTGAAGAGCGAGGATGAATGAGCAGCACAATGAGTGAAAGTTATCTCATCTCCTTTCTCTCACAGTTTGTAAACTCTATAAACTGGAGGATCGGCACACATGCTGGCATAAATTGTTTATTTTTCTGTTGTCGTCTGCCCTTGTTGCTTTTATCTCATGCTTCCACCGTTTATTATCTCCATTACCAAAAAGTGAGAGAGCTATGGAGGAAGTTCAGGTTTGTGAACAAAGGTGAGACACGGAAGAGGGGAAGTAAGGGTTTATTGGGATTAAGAAGATGCTTTGATTGACTAATGATTTTGATTTTGATTTTGCTTGATGTGACGCACGTGTGTGGCTGCACATGCATGTCTACACCAGAATGTAGTTACACAAGTTTGTCAGTGAGGTGCAACTTGTTGGCAGGCCCCATCATGAACCTTCAGCAACTTCTAATGGTTTGAACTCGCAGCCACACAACCGCACAGACACACAGTCACTGCCGTGGCCACTCATTTGCATGACAAAGGCTTGGTTAATTATTTAAGCAGCCTTATTTGATCAATACAGGAGAGCTGTATCCGACTACAGGGACAATCTGAGCCACTGGATTCTATAGGCCTTCATTATTCATGAGAACCACAGAGAGGGACCAGGCGAGAGGGAGGAAGGGAGAAAAGAGAGGGAGCAAGAGATAGGGAGCAACAACAATGGCAGCAGGGTCTTGTTCCATGTGTATTAAAAGTTTTCCTTTTTTTGTGGTGATGAATATTTTAAGGGGTTTGAAACTTAGATGGGACCTCTCTGTCTGTAGAGGTGAGAGCGGAGGGGGAAGGGTTAGATGGCGACACCGCTGCTGTGGCAACTGTGGTTTGTCTCAGGGTGAAGGGGTCACAGGCCTAAATGCCCAGCCGCACAAGCTGTGAGTGAAGTCTTATTGTAAATTGAGAAATACTACATTTTGAACACCTTTCCTTGATTATTATTTCTATAGTGGCCTTATAGTCACCTTTCTTCGCTTTAAATGTAGACACATCGTGACACGTGCCATGTTAGAAACATGTATCGAGTGTTATCCTTTTCATTTGCTTGCATGCATGAGCAAATCAGTGTACATGCATTCATGCAGAGTTCGTGGTGCTTGTTTGCATGGTTGTGTTATGGATTAGTCACAGGTACGTGTGTGCACTCCAGCACAGCCAGGGGGCGCTTATATAAAAATAGTCTTAATCCCACAGGAGTGTGTGTGTGTGTGTTCTGTCTTCCGTCCTCTCTCCCCTCTGGCCAGGCCTGAAGTGGTTGGAGGTGGAGGGCTGCTGCTGCTGCTGGGCAGTGGCTTTGAACGGTTCGAGAAATCGTTTCACCTGCATGTATACGCACATAAGACCGGATCATATCAGGCCCATATGTACAGGCATACATTGATTTTGCTAATTGAAGAGCTAACATTTTCTTGATGGAAATAGGAGGAAAAACGTGTTGATGCACACAGGTACATTATACAAAAAGATACACATACACTACTGCACACAACTGTACAAAATACAGAGGTAAATATCATCCCACTACAAAAACACATAATTGTTCCCTGGTTGAAGATCCATCCACTTTTATTGACTTCTTCTCCACTGCAACACGCAGCTCATTTGGATCTTGCTTCATCAGGGAATTTTTTATGCGGCCCTGATGCGGCTCAGCCTTTTGAAGAGTAGGCGAGTTATGTCTCTGTATAGTGTAGCAGAAAGCAAAGCAGAAAGAGAACAGTAAAGCCAAGGGCCCACAAGCAACTTCTGCTGGGAACTACTAAAGATTTAAGTCAAACTAAAAGTAGCACAAGTTTTAGTTTTTTCTCTTTTTCGTCAGATGCAGCAAACTTCATTTCACTGAGACAGCTTTTTGCAGTTATTAGAGGAAAGAAATGCATAAACACACTGGTGAAAAACTTTTTAACAGAGGTCAATGGCAGGTAAGAGTCCTTCTAGGGGTAATTGTAACACCAGATGGTGGTCGTCAGGTGAGATGCATTGTGGGACTGTGGAGGATGCTTGGGGCGTACCTGTGAGACTTAAAAGGGGGGTTATTTTTGGAGAGACACATCTTTTTCTTACCTTCATGACGTGCATTTGTGGGGAATGTTACCCATGTGCATGTCAAATCTGTCTGTCTGTGTGTGTGTGTGTGTGTGTGTGTGTGTGTGCACGTGTGGGTGTGTGCTTGCATGCACATTTGACCAAACATTCATAATTGGGCGTAGTAGCTCTTCAGACTTTGACTCGGCGCTGTCGTCATGCCAACCGACCACTTTTCTTTTGTGCTGTTCCCATTATGTGTAGAGATGGCAACTGCATGGAGATGCCTCACACAACACAGCAAAATGCACCAGTCATTAGTCCACCGGATGCATCCTTACCTTGGTTCTCTTTTGGGCTGATTTCTTTTGTATCCTTTGGTAAACACTGTTTCTTTACTTGGCACTCGTCTACTGTAGATAAATGTGTCAGTGGCACCTGCTCTATCTGGTGTGTGTGTGTGTGTGTGTGTGTGTGTGTGTGTGTGTGTGTGTGTGTGTCTGTGTGGCTCCTTTTGGGAGTGTGTGCATGGTACAAGTATGTCAGTGGGCTAGTCTCATTAAAGGATTATTCCCCTTCCTGGACACCTCTCCAAGCGTCTGATTGGTCTGAGACAAGCTGATCCTTCCAATCACAACACCTGCTGTGGTGTCATCTGCAGAGCTGGAGTCACCACACTTTCTTTCTTTCTTTTTCTCTGCACTGATGCAGAGAAAAAGAAAGAAAGAAAACAGGGTTGAAGATAATTGGAAAGTGAAAAGAAGCAACTAAGGCAGAGTTGGGGTATAGTAGTTGGCTTATGAATTGTATTTCAAAACTATTGGACATAAAGTGGATGGCTGGGATGAGCCCCAAGTCCCACTTGATACGTCAAAGACATTTTTCCATATCTTGAATCCAACTGTTAGGCAGCCAGTTTCTCAGTCAGACCTTCCTCCTCATCTCTTTCTGCCTCCTTCTGACTATACGTCTGTCAGTTAAACCCAGACCACCAAAGAATGATATAATTTGATCAAAGTATTATATATAAATGAGTTCTCAAGTAAAGTATACATGTTTGTTCTTAATGCCTGTGTAGCATAGCATCACCTAATTGGATTAAACAGCTTTTTATTGCATCAGTCTGACACACTAAATGGGAAATGAGAGAGAAGTAGTGTACTGTCAGTACAACCGCCTGTGTATTGGAGGATGACTTTCACCATAAATTATAATAACAAATTAAAGTTTCACCCAGAATCTTTTATGATGATGATACAAACATGCCTTTTTTAAAATATATTATTCTCTTTATAACCAAGACTTTTCTTTACAGAAGAAATGAATGCATCTGAGCAGTCTGATGCAATCGACAATAACTTGGAGCTATTACACTACAGTTCATCCAATGAACAGATTGTCAGTGGGCTAAGGCAGCCGAGCTACCGCCCAATCATAATGTGAGCTCAACTTAAGGCTGATCAGGTTACCCCAGCTGAAGTGTTGCGTTTGTAGTGCGGCTCAATCAGTCCCATTAATGGATTAACAGCGCAGCATGTAAATGTTGCCCCAGTGGCTCTGTCTCTCTCGTGCTCTCATAATTGTTAACTATGAAGTTCACATCAAAACTAATAGCAGGTCTGATGCCATTACCTCACGCTACTGTTGCCATTGGCAACTGATAGAGTCCCGCTCTGTGTAGAGAGTCTGTCGATGTGTTTGAACGGGAGATAGGCTCAGACTCAGCGAAAGAGCGAGAATAAAAGAACATGATAAAAAGGGAATCAAAAGAGATATACTGGATTCTGATCATTCAGGGAGAAGAAAAGGATACATGCTGGGTCTTGACAGATGTAAATGTCAACTTGAAAGTTTGGTTTGAATGGAGACTACCTATGCCTGTGTTTCCCAGTTTTTTTTTATTGTGTGTGTGCCCAAGACTTGTGGGGGCTGAGACACACAGCAGAGTTACAGCAGACATGAGCAGCCCAGAGGAAAGCCTCGTCCTTCACTGCACAATCTTTTCACACTACACTATATGTGTCAGCCTCCACTATGCATTTTACCTGAGCTTGTTTGCTCATTCCTGTGAGCACGCAGTTTTATATTCAGAAGGTCAAGTAAAGGAGACGAGGCTCTTGATGCAACTCATCACTAGCTGCACAGCAACTGTCTCCTGCCTTGTCTGCTCAAAGAGCTGTGGCACCCCGCTGGGAAAGATGAGAGGCCTGATTACAGTCAAATTAGCAAATGAGCAGGTTAATTACAGAACCAAATTCCTGTATAAGAACTGTCATTTCTCTGAGAGATGCTCCAGCTCTAGCTCAAAGAGCTTAACGAAAAGGGGAGTAAGGACGGTGGAGGAGGAGAAAAGGCAGAGGGCAAGTGCCTTTTTCTCCTTTTCTATTTCAAGAAAACTCCCTGGTTTCTGCTCCTCTTAGCTGAGAAGCTTGCCGTTTGAGGTTAAGAGGAAATCGTTGCATTAATGAGCTTTTTTTTTTTTCAGAGGACACTTTTTCCCCTCGCATTCTCTCCCCCTCTCTTTCCCTTCCCCTCACTCAGGAGAACTGCATCAAACCCCTTGCTCCAGCTTTCTACCCACTCTCCCCCGCTCACAGGCTTTCATCCTTCTCCTCACAGAAGCCTTTGGGAGCCTTCAGATTTTTTATTTGCTACAACCACGTAGAAAAGGAATTTCTGAGACATCGCCTAAAGTTTGCAAGGACGTTCCATTTCACACACAGAAAGAATGTGGAGTGTACTCACTGGAGAAAAGGCTCAAGTAATTAGGGAGAAACAGCAGATTTGTTTTTTGGCTGACCTTGGTTAGTGCGGGCCGCTGTTGCTCAGTTTTTTCATGTCACAAGCCAGTGCTAAGTGTTTGGGAGCTATGTGATGCACACATGGATAAAGAGAACTGGATACAGCGTCGCAGGCGGGGCCCATTAATTCCTATACAAGCTGCTCAGTGGCTCAGTTCTGCATTGTACTGCATAGAGCGAATACACTAGCTTTTCCTTTAACCCTGCTTCCAAACCGCTTGGTCTCATGGGTTTCGGAGCAAGTGCAGTAGCACTTCCTTTAACCCCGCCTCCCAACCACTCCGTCTCAGTCTCACTGAGCCTTTTCGTAGAGTCTATAGACTCCATAAAGTCTATTTAGAGTTTAAAAAGTCTATTTTACAACTTTTAGGACATAATAATTAGGGGCTATATGGGCTATTTAGGTGTTCGTACTGGCAAGTGGTTGTACCTAAAAAGAAAAAAATGTATCCACTGATTTACAGATGTCATTTCACAATGTAAGTGGAAAAAGTGTCTTGGAGCCAGTGTGCATCATGTGACAGGCATGGATGTTGTAATTACACGGTTTGGCCACTATGTTAAAATTGGCTCCAAAGCCTGGCCCACTTCCTGGGGGCTTGGATACACCTCACTGAATGACCGGCTTTGCTTTGGCCAACTGTTTATATGTCGTTTTATGACTGCACAGATAGTCTGGTGTGTGTGTGTGTGTGTGTGTGTGTGTGTGTGTGTGTTTGAGAGAGATGGATGGATTTTGTGGGCAGATGTGTATGAAGTCTGGAGCAAATGGAGTGAGAAGCTGAGCAGCTGGCGGAGGACAAGGAGTAGGCTAGTGAAGAAGATGGGAGATTCACACACACACACACACACACATACACACAAGCAACGATGATTCAGGCTAGTGGTATTCACATGGAGGTACATGAATCACACCGGTTCACTTACCAGACGCTGTCATTTGCGTGTCATCTTTAAGACAACCTACTGCAACACCGCTAACTTAATTTCTCCTGTGTTGTCACCCGAGAGTCGCCGTCTGTCATCAGTTTGGTAAATTAGAGTTTCACTCTAGCAAGTGTTTCCAGGGAATTTGTCTCAGAAGTAGTCATATCTCTTAATGGAACTGAAGATGTGAAAGTAGGCAGTTGGCCCTTTTTATTAATTTTATGGGTGCTGTTATAGCGCCAGAGGGATGCACATAGTTGCGTCGGAGGTCTTTGCAGATACACTCAGAGAGGGGGGGAAGGACTCGGAGAGGGCTATTTAGTGACCAAGAACATTGGGATGTCAGGTATATTTTATCTGCCATTCATATTTGAGTCAGGGAGAAGATGGGAGAGGCAACATAGTGTGTAGGGAGAAACAGAACATCTGTTTCTTCTTTACAGAGGTATATCAGTGCAGGTTATCCCATTTAAATTACAGCATCAGCAAGCCCCCCACCCCCTTTCATACATCCATAGTTTCCTCCTCCCTCTTAGACAACTCTATTGGATTTTTAGTCCATTCCAAATGAATAGAGCTGCGGCGCTCATGTCAAAACGAGCCCAGTCGATTGCCTAAATGTAACTATGCATAGTTATCGGGACTGCAGCGCAAGCCATTTGCGGGAAGCCTAACCATTATAAACAAATAAAGCCACAGTATTGCCTCCAGGCCCTCGGTTAGGAATGCACTGCAGTGTCTGGTGAATGGGTAGCCAGCATGAAATCCAATATAGGCCTGTATGTGGAGGAGGAGGGAGAACACTCCAATTCAATCAATATGGCACTATACAAGACTGGTGCGGATGCTTCCACCAAAATATGACCACTATTATTTTGACCACTCCATGCCACGTCTGATACTACCACCGCCATTACTGCTGCTGCTGTTTCTTTTTCTACACGGAGAAAAAGGACTGTTCTGTAAGGCTTCTTTGATTACAGGAGGTCTCTATGGAGCTGTAATCAATCTCTTCAGCTAATCAGAGCGAGGAACTCAGGTGGTCTTTAAAAATGTCTTCAGATCTCAGGTGGATCTTAAAAATGTCCTCTGATACTGTTCATTTCAAACATTTCATACACTCCTGCAGGGTTATATTTTATAGAACAGATTTGGCTCTCCTTTCTTCTAGTGGCAGCCTACAGATAATTTTTCACAAACAGGGTTTTCTGAGCAGCCAGTGTAGACTTAGGACAAAAAAAGGCCCCTTTCCCCACTGTTAGCCTTTACATATTATAATGTTTATTGAAATGACAATGGCTGCCATGAAATCAGAGATTGCTAGTGTGGTTTCACTGGCAGCAGAAGCTGTTTTTACCAGCTCAAAATCATTATGTTGGACATTGCCGTCATTCTGAAAAGAAATATCACCTCCAAACGTGACCACCATAGATGGGATTTCACATGGCACTGAGCAAGCTGTGCTTTCTCTTATATATCCCCCACCAGCTCCTTCCTAGACTGTGTTTTTCTCTTATTACTGTGTCCTAATGCTTCAGTGTGGTCCAGGCGCTGTGAGGGATAAATCACCAGGGGTCTGGGTGCTATGAGACATGCACACCTAGAGGACTCCTTTTGTCCTCACTGATTTGCTGAAAACCCTCCGGTTGCCATGGAAACCCCTTTATCACCGGCAGTTATTGTGACATTGACCCAGAGCAAGGGCCAGGGCTAAGTGCGATGGCCTCACACCATGTGTTGCCGGGTGCCTTTCGATGACCTGTGTGGTGTGCCCCTGTTTCCGGAGAATATGTGCTCCATGAGACCACACTCGGAGGCATGAACACACAAGCGCACACATATCTGCAGCCCTGCTGTGTTTGTGTACTTCACCTTGAGCACTTTGTCTTTGTGTGTGTGTGTGTGTGTGTGTGTGTGTGGGTGAGTGCATGTATAGCATGAGTGTTTTAAGTGCATGCACAGAGATCAGGGACAAGGTTAAAGGACTTTCCTGATGTACGACATTGGCATAGTTTGGCCCACCCATTTCTCTTTTGTGCTGCTCAGATCTCCAGATATTAAGCCAGCTAACACTCACCCTGCTGCCACCAATCCTAGATAACCTCTCACCACAACCCCGTCTCATCAACGCAAACAGAATCTATCTTGACAAGTCATTTGTTCTTATTTTCAATTTTACAGACTTATTTCTTTCATAATACAAGTTAAACAAATCTTCTGTCATTCCAAAGTGGAACATTTCTTAAATTAAGACGCAGTTTTAAAGGATCACTCGTCACTTTACTTGTTGCATGAGGGATTATGTAATACAAATAAATATACCTCTTGTTGGTATCCTTATTTGTGGTGAATTAGATTTTTTGGAAGACTGAATATCAAATTAGAGATAATTATTTTGGGATTAATAGTTTTTCAAGTCTTTATAATTGATTTTCATAATTTCTTCTTTATTGTAAAATGCATTTTCACATACTTTATTTTACAACTTTATTTTCCACTGTACACCAGTAGCATGGGAACCCAAGAATCTTCTTGCTGATAGCGATGTGTGCCATATTCTAACCCAGCGTGGTGTGCTTTTAATTTTACCCCAACTGCTGCATTAATCCATCTCTCTCTATTGGGTAGCCATTATGGATATGGCTGGTTTATAAAGTATTTTTATGAGACGGCTTTGGCTTTTTTTCCAGCTCTCCTGCAAAGTAGCCCCTGCAAAAGCCTTGCTGTTGTTCTCCCGTCTCCCCCTCTCACCCCTCATTTCACCTCTTCTGTGTGCCTTCCCAGCCACATCCTCTCTAATGAAGCTAAATCTAGCATGCTAAATGGGACCAGTCAACTATGTCATTGGTGCTGGAGTGGCCATAGCTGTCTTCTATTGGGCCCCCGAAGGCACAAACGCCCCACCAAGATGATGAGTCGATGGCATTAGAAGCATTCACAGTACGGCAGGCACAAACAATGCAGACCCAAGCAGGCAAGCACTCGTCTGTGGTAACCCTAAAATATCAGTGCCATGCATGCATCCAAAGACAGAGGCACCTGTGTGTGGGCTGCAGAGAACAGATAAAGTAACAGAGTCAAAATGTGTATGTGAAAGTGCAACTAAAGCTGCAGTCGAGATTGTTACTGTACCAGAGATCACGAGTTGAGAGACGTGCTCTGCAGGATACCAGCCTGTCAATTGCACCGCTCTCAGCTTCAAAGTTCTCAGCTTCAGGATTTTGTATAGAATCTAATGGCTTTGGAGTGTGAGTGCACACACTAACACAAGTGGAAAAGCACCGTAATATAGGACCCTACATGACAATCCAAAAAGCACACACACTTATGGGTACACACACACACGCACGCACGCACACACACAGGGTGTCAAATCTCCTACTGAAGTCCAATATATCCCTCACAAACCCATTAAAGGTGCTTCATACAACAGCCTCTCGTGGAATATAGAGAGAGGGAAGTGAGAGCAGCACAGACTGAGAGAGATACACAAAGAGGAGAGCCATGTATTTGTCAGGTGCTCAAAGGTAAAACACATGCTGGCAGGTAAAACTGTATGTTTTATACCCAGATGTAGTTTCTTTTATGTTATTTTAAAACAGTTGTAACACTTTTTTGCTTATTAAGTTCTTTGAAACTGTAACATTTAGCGCAGATGAAATATTATCAAGTGTCTCTGTGCCGTTTGTAGAGGATTACAGTGAAGATGTGTTCTCTCACTGCTGTGCTCATCGTCTCTAACTGAAAATTAACTGGTGCCACTACTGGCTTGCACAGCAGCGGCCAGGACACATATTTCTAAGCGATATCACACAAGAAGGCATGTTTAAGTGTATTGTGACTTTAATGAATGTATTGGTAGTGATAAAATATGTCACTGTTAAATGAACATAAACTGCTTAACAATTGTTGATTGCTAATGAAATACATAATACAAGTTATCCAACAAACATTTTTAACCATGCTTGTGGCGTGGCTCCAGGGGTGGCCATGTCGGCTGGTCAGTCTGTCACCTCCAGACTGAAATATCTCAGAAACCAGTGAATGGATTGACATTAAATTGTATACAGACATGCAGTATGCACTTAAAGGCTTGAGTAATAATCTGACTTTTCCTGTAGCACCTTCAGCCAGTCAAGTTTTCACTTATTCAGCGAAACGCTGTATCTTGACATCTGCTAGAGGGATTCATCTTGTGTCAGCAATCTTTGCTCATGATGGGTGGTTTTGTTGAAAAGTGACAATGACAACAGTGACTTTGGCAGTAAACAGTGGACTTGTGTATACTTGTTAGCATAACTCCTGTCAGTGAACACTGTCGGGGACTCCAGGGACTACAGGTTGACATGTTTTAGTCTATAGTAAAATATTGGAAGTCTACATTAAATTCTGTTTACAGGCTGGATTGGCATGACATCAGGCACACACATTTCTGCCCCCCTCAGGATGAATTGTAATACCTTTGGTGATCCCCTGACTTTTCATCTAGCGCTATTGTCAGGTAAACAATTCGATTAGTCCAATACTTTGGTGACATCATCAGCCAGTAGTAGTAGTAGCAAGTAGTAGCAAATGTTAGCATGCTTAGATGCTAAGCTAAGATGAACTAGATACAAATTGCCTTCCAAACAATAGCATAACAGCATTATCGTCACATTGTGTGCATGTTAGCTTGTTAACATTACCACTGTGCTTACAGCTTCACAGAGCCACTAGCATGGCTGCACACTCTTAGTCTTGTTTTTTATTAATTATCTTCAGCAAATTACTCTTCCTTAACTAAGGGTATATACTTAAACTCTAAAACTTAAGTAGCTTCACAAAATCCTTCTGAATGGCTATTATCATCAACCACTTATGTTTTGTTAATTTGACCATGAAACTGATTTTCTAGAAAATCATTTTACCCACCTAGGTACACAAATGGACTTGAGCAAGTCTCTGCCATTAATGCTAGTTAGTTTCATGCTCTTACCTTACCATCATGCAAAATGAGTTCCCACTTACTTAGCAAATACAGTACATATAGACACAAAAGCATTACATCCTGGAGAAATCCCTGCTCTCTACAAGTTGCCATGGTGTTTAAATACCTGTATTTATCCCTTTATTAAACAAAACTTGAAGTGCTTTCTGCCTGCTATTTTTACATTTTGTCAAAACTACTCAAGACTGAATCCCATGTAGGCTTCATGGTTAAATTACATGTTAAAGGTTGGGTTCTGTGATTTATTCAGCTATATAAATGTAGCAATTTTACCCTTTTTCTTAAAATCCACTGAGGTTTCGTTGTGCTTAGTACGTCATCATTAACAATTTAAAATTCATCAACCTCTAGAGATTGTTACCCCCACATGCACAGATGAGGCAGCCGGCACCAGTTATACTGAAGTTAAAGAATAATTCACTGCAGTTAGTTGTATTTACCTGGGTTGAAGTAAGACACCTGTATATGGCTGGCAATCTGGTCTCCCACTCACTCCCCCCCATTTGACATTTCAGCCTGAGGAATTGACTCTTCTCTGGCATTTATTCACTTTTTCGGGGGTTGCAGAGCCCTATATCTGATGTCATTTACACTTTTTAATGTGTGTGTTAGTGCTACACTTTTCCGTTTAGTTAAACAATAGCTGATTTTCCTCCAAAGAGACAGAATTGTAATAAAAATGGCTGCCGTGCCCCTCAGCATTCACCTCTGCATAGAGATATGGCATGCACGCACACGCACACACACACACACACACACACACACACACAGAGACAGGAGATGCATGTTATACAGTAAAAGCCAGCCAAAGCCCTGAGTGTGTCACCTCTGTCATAGTGTTAATTAGACAGTGTCACCGTCTGTCCCCAGTGACATTTATTGCACATTTGAATATTTTACCCAGACAGATGGTAAGAATGTCAAGGCGTGACACTGAGTTATTAAGCCTTAGTCCTCTCCCTTGGCGACAGAATGCAGGGCTTGTCAGCACTCGATTGTTTTAATAACTCACTGGCAGCACCGCAGCAAAGTTTGCCCTGACTTTCTGTTCTGCAGCTAGTTCCTAGGGCAGAGGTGAATGAGCCCACACTCTTGCACGTGCACACGGTAGCACACACACATATCTAAATCTCTATTTATTTGTTAATTGTATTTTCTAGATTCATAGTTGTATAGATCTTATGTTGTGTTATATTCTTGTATTGATCTTTTTGCTACTGCAACACTGCAATTTCCCCTAGGGGATCAATAAAAGTCTGTCTGTCTGTCTGTCTATCGATCTATTGACCGACCGACCGACCGACCTACCGACGTTGGCACAATTCTGCAAAATGAGGATGAGCAGGGATTCCCTCACTGAATGAAATAACAGGTAGCATGGCTCTGTGACCCATCTGCTGACATTATCCAACTGCAGACTGCCTTGCTTTTTCATATCACACATGACCTTCACCTGCTCTAACACTCTTGTCAGATGCACAGTTCAGCCTGGATGTGCTCCGTAACCTTAGAATATGATACCACACAGTGTCACACCACGGTCGAACCCTCCTCACTGACACTCACATACTGGACAGTGGACTCAATGCATTGCGAACATCCAGACTTCTCGCATTGTTAATACTGCTCCTTTAAAAACAGTAATGATAATATTGTCTGGCATGCACACTGTTTGCCTCAATAAAAGTGTATCCACATAGCTTTCTAACCATAGTGTTTGGACAGCATTTCACCTTGAGACAGGTTACTGAAATGGCTGACTTGACATTGGTATTCTGCTAAAGATACATGGTCAAAGTTGAGCTGTGCTAAAAATGTATCGAGGTTATTAAACTGTACAAAATCAAAAGCATTCATAAAACTGTATGAACATATGAAATAACACTAACGTGAGAGAATCAGGAGGATTTCAGAGGATGTGTTGTGCCTTGTTGGCATGCTGCATACTCGTAACAACAGGGGCAGGGTAGCCTGCTTAAACGGAGTTCTGCTGGCAGGTTGTAGGTTGAATCTTTATCAGCTGATGATCAAACAATGGCAGATTTTGTGGCAATGATCCACGTTGCCGAAGATTTATACTCAAGTGCACTACAGGGTGGGTAAATATCTCTAAGGTGATTATATTAAACTGTCTATTGGGCAATATGTAGATATATACATATAGGCCAAACAACAAGTGCTGGCAAAGCTGGTTCCAGTAATGTG
>JAVQJL010009623.1:0-17438 GCA_036024295.1 Nannoperca obscura | reverse complement strand
GTAAAAGCATTCACCTTCCGAAAGTCTGTACAGAATCTGGAGCTTCCATCTGCTTGACATCTAGTAAGCAAGGCGAACTCCATGGACTAGAGCTTGGCACAGCAAACCCATGTTGTTCTGAACATGTTTCGTTACATGATCCTAAAATGCTAATTCTATTACAGATTACACTTTGATCAAAACAAGCCATGACCCACACAGCCTCTGTAATTAAAGCTATAACTCTATATGTATTTGGATTTCTGTAGGAAAAAAATTAAATGTCTCATTCATTTAACTTTTTTTCATAGTGGAATTGAATAAGAAAAGCTAAATGTTATAATACATATTATATACATACATAATACATATGGTGACAATACTGTTAGGATCTATATACTCACCTTTCTTTTAGATCCCTCCCGAGTTGGTTGATTTGGAATAAAGGCATTTATTCTTTTAAAGTTACCATATTTATTAATCACAAACATAAGTCAAAGTGTTACATGAAGCAGTTGTTACAGATATATACCTGGAGACTCTAATATAACATCACCAAGCATAACTAAGCCATGTCAAGAAGAGTCTGAGATTCTTTCTCCGTAAATTCAGACTTATAGTTACAAACTTTCCTACCGCGCCCCCTGCATAATCTTTTAGCATAAATTGCTCAAATATTTTCCTTTTAAGGTTTGCAGTACAGTTACTGGCTCATATAAGCATACACACATTTCCTTACAAAGATCTTTTAATTCATCTCTTCTGATAAACCAAGCCTCTCTTCTTCCTCACGTCACATACTCTAATTTACATTAGGCAAGGGGGGGTTCAGACTGTGTTGTTTGCAGTTGGTTCCTCAGTTGGTTCCTGTCTAGCAAGTTCATGCACACTTTTCTATTAATACAAGACCACTTCCTGTCGATGCAGTACATTTGACATTTTATAATACCATCCTCATTATTAAGCAGAATAACACAAAAATGTTTGGAGTTTTAGACTGTATATAATAACATATACCTAAAAGGCAGTATCAAACAATGGATAAGAAACATATTTGAATCTTATATCAACAATACACATATATTGGCCTACCTGGGACTGCATTGTAGGTCTAGGACTGGGTCCTGCTCCGGTCCCACAATGTTACAATGTTCTACAGAGAAAGAAAGATGGCGAGTTAAGTATGAAAGGGACAGCTCCATTGAGTAATGCCTCACTGTTTTCATTAGCAAATTAGCATTTTTGACGAAAGTTATCATAGCATGCACTTACATGTCTAACCAGAAATAGAAACAGACCGCTAAGGTCAGGAAACACATTGGCTTGCATATGTTCCCGTTCACTCACTCGCTCGCTCGCTCGCACGCACGCACGCACGCACTACAACATTTAGGCTAACCTTACTTAGCTAGCAATTGTTATGTTAGCAAGTTAGCTAACGTTAATTAGGAAAAAGCTAACTTAGATAGCAAGGCATGGCTTTATTTCTAAATTAACACAACAAATACAAAATCATCTAGTACAGCACAGACAACAAATGGGATCAATACTTACACTTTTTTAATCCTTTAGAGATCATTAAAGAGCCGCTGGGAGGTCCGTGGCAGCCAAAACTAAACGTTGCTGCACTAAATTACATCCGGGGCACTGAGCTGTCACTCAAAAACTCAATAGCCAATGGGCACGCACCCTGGAAAATCGCGCCCACGCGAGAGATTTGCGCCAGAACTGCAAACAAAAAGTGAGGCAGCGCAAACGAGAAAGCTGGCAGTGTAACCGCAAAAAACCGAGAGAGCTAAAGTCTCATCAGTGAGAGAGAAGCAGAGGGAGCTGTAAACAAAAGAATTATTGGATTACTGGATTATTGCAACTCCACATTATCGGGTTGCACCAATAAGTCCCTTAAGGCAAGGCAAGGCAAGTTCATTTATATAGCACCTTTCATACATGGATGCAATTCAAAGTGCTGCACAGAGAAAAGGACAAAAAGAAAAAGCAATAGTTACAACTAATCATGAATGAAAATACATAAAAAGCAGTTTTAAAGATAAAATGTAGAATATAAAAGCTACGGTGCAGATAATCACCTTCCTGAATTAAAGGCCGTAGTAAACAGTGATGTTTTCAGCCCTGATTTAAAAGAGTTTACTGATGTGGCAGACCTGAGGCTTTCTGGGAGTGTATTCCACATAACTGGAGCATAGAAACTAAACGCTGCTTCCTCTTGTTTAGTTCTAACATGAGGAACAGAGAGAAGGCCACATCCAGATGATCTTAAAGGCCATGTCCTTGTTTTTCTTTTTTTGATAGCTCTCCTTTCAGTATTGTATTTTGCTGAGCCCTTTGTGTTTATTGCTTTTCTTCTATTAAAAGGCATACCGTATTACAGTACTGTCAAATGTCTATAGCATTACGTTGTCTATGTAGATCATTTTATGAACATAATATTTGTCTCCATTGTTGTTGATTCATTTCTTCAGTTTTAATGATTATTACATTCTCCATGAATGAGATATGGTCTTGTCTGCCATTTCTTTCTAATTATCTATGTGTATCACAATCCAGATGCAGTGGCACTTCATGATATAATTACAAGTTGGTATTGAAAAGGAGAGGGGTTATTTATGCATTTTGCCTCTTGTAATTATAAGTTATTGGATTCCACACATGAAGGGGTGTTAAAGGGTAGTCAAAGATAAGGAGTCATCATGCTGCAAGCTGCATCTTACAGACTTATGTATGATAATGAATGATAGCACAAACATGTGGTTGTCATAAATTCACAACTGTCCCCCCCCGATGGTTATAGTGAAAACCATGCAGACTAGAAGGAAGTTTTCCATAATAAATGTTGTTGGTGTAAAAAAAAGATGATTGAAATAGATTTTTTTTGTATTAGGAATTAATGATAAAAATGTCTGGGGGAATTAAAATCTTGTTGGATGAAGCCAAGTGTGGCCATGCATTCAGCAAAGTCAGCCAGGCTGTTAAGACGTTCACAGATGCATGCAGATTTCATCCGTCAACTCTGACGACTTTTAACACCTGTGCCTTGTAGAATATAATTTTTTCCAGACTATATTATCTTTTACCAAAACTGTTCAGACATGATGGGGAAATTGAACATATAAGACAAAATTATTGAGTCATTCACAGAGATACAGAAAGAGGACAACAGTATTGCTTAACATAACAGTATATCTGTAATCTGTAATAGCCGCTGTTTCATTTAGAGAATCTTCATGTGATTCTTCACACCTTTTCATTGCAAAAATCATGAATAAGAATGTTATAATGAAGAATATTCATGTGAAAAATCATCAAGGATAACAATCAGACCAGCTCATCAAGTGAACAATTCTGTCTACATGGTCCAAGGACTGTGTTAATGCAACCAAATGTATCTGACTGATGGGGAGATTCTTTAAGTTTGGACCAGATAAAGGTGAAATCAATCAGGCCACAAGTCAATTCTCAGTTCAGTCAGTTTATACACCGCAGGATATGCTCAAAACTAAAGAAATAACTCTCTTTTTTTTGTGTCCACATACAAGTACATGTGATGACGTTTCAATGTACATTCATACCACACATAGCCTGGTCAAAAGTATGTCCTTAAATGGAAAACCCATACAATGAGCGAGCATAATGAAACCAGATGTTCTTCTTCTTGCTTTTCTCCACTAAAACCCTCCTGGTCCTCCTTTCTATACATTTACAAAATCAGGTAATACAGAGTCAAAGAGTTACACAACTCATACAAGATGAATACAATGTATAATACAATTACGCTGGCAACCAAAAATATGTAAAGTGGTAATACTGGATTGCAACTGATCATCATCTCAAATTTAAACCCATCCTTGTTTTCTTTTGTTTGTGCAGGTCCCCTTTGTATGAACTAACATGGACAAAGTGGTCATCAGTCTCCTGCTTCTGGGAACCGCAGTTACGATGGTCCATGCATGTCCTAAATACTGTGTCTGCCAGAACCTCTCAGAGTCTCTGGGGACTCTGTGCCCCTCCAAAGGCCTGCTCTTTGTCCCACTGGACATCGACCGGCGAACTGTGGAGCTCCGGCTGGGCGGCAACTTCATCCTCAAGATCACTACTCAGGACTTTGCCAACATGTCAGGTCTGGTAGATCTCACCTTGTCTCGCAACACCATCAGCGCCATCCAGCCTTTCTCTTTCATTGACCTGGAGACCCTGAGATCCCTGCACCTTGACAGTAACCGGTTGACTGAGCTGGGACCAGATGACCTTCGAGGTCTGGTCAACTTGCAGCACCTGATCCTCAATAACAATCAGCTGAGTCAGATCTCCAAAGCAACCTTTGAAGACTTGTTACTGACACTGGAGGATCTGGATTTGTCATATAACAACTTGCGCAGTGTGCCTTGGGAAGCCATCCGCAAGATGGTCAACCTCCATCAGATGAGTCTGGATCATAACCTCATTTTCTTTATTGCAGAGGGAACTTTTACAGATCTGGATAAACTGGCCCGCTTGGACCTCACCTCCAACCGTCTCCAGAAACTCCCTCCGGACCCAATATTTGCACGCTCCCAGAGCAGTGTAGTGATGAGCACTCCTTATGCACCTTCGCTCTCTTTAAGTTTTGGTGGAAATCCATTACACTGCAACTGTGAAGTGCTTTGGCTTCGAAGGCTGGAGCGTGAGGATGACATGGAAACCTGCGCTTCTCCTGCTAGTGTAAAGGGCCGCTACTTTTGGTCTGTTCGTGAGGAAGAGTTTGTTTGTGAGCCCCCTCTAATCACGCAACATACACACAAGTTACTAGTGCTGGAAGGCCAAACTGCTAGCCTGCGCTGCAAAGCAGTCGGTGATCCAATGCCAACTGTGCATTGGGTTGCTCCTGATGACCGTTTGATCAGCAATTCCTCCCGAGCAACAGTATATGAAAATGGCACACTGGACATTACAGTCACCACATCTAAGGATTATGGGACCTTTACTTGCATAGCTGCCAATGCTGCTGGGGAATCTACGGCCTCGATTGAGCTGTCAATCATTCAACTCCCCCATCTGAGTAATGGTACAAACCGTACCACGCAGTCCAAGTCTGGGCTTTCAGACATAACTAGCTCTACGAAGATCAGTAAAGGGGAGTCAAAACCTCTACCAGAGAAGGCGGTGTCTGTATCAGAAGTGACTTCCATTTCTGCTCTGGTCAAGTGGACTGTTAGCAAATCAACTCCAAAGGTCAAAATGTATCAGCTTCAGTACAACTGTTCTGAGGATGAAGTCCTCATTTACAGGTAAGAATGATTAATGAAACTCAATTACATCCAAGTAGGAGCTGAGACCTTTCTGGTCAAAGAGGGAAATTAAGCCAGAGGTATAATCTTTAACTTCAGAATACTTGCTGCTCAGTTTCTTGAGTCGATTGCTAATTGTTTGCTGGGTGGGCACTTGAGACAGTCAATTTCTTTGAAGTGTAACTCGGAGATCAACATTAATTTTCCTTAATCCTTCCTGAGATGTTTCTTTTTTTCTCAAAATTGACAATTGCTTTCACAAAAAGAATGAACAGCAAGTGCCCATCTTTAAGAAAAGTGAAACCCAAAGTTAAATCCTTGCCCTGAACTACTAATTAGAAATCCAAGAAGAAAAAGGATTATAGACCCTCATTTTAATGTATCCTTCCTAAGCTGCTCCAGTCCATAAAATGTAAGCTTGGAGACTGCAGCTGTAGATCTTTGGGCTCTATGAAATCAATTTCCTGTCAAATGAGACAGTGAAAGTAGTGACATTCAGCCAAGATAATTGAGCTGGAAATATAGAAACGAGCCTCAACATTTAACACTAAATCAGTTTGGGGAAGACATTAACAAAGGCCAAATATACAGGGCTGTGCTGTAAGAACAAACAAAAAGATACATTTTTTATGAGTCCTGTATGTGAATAAATAAGATGCATTTGAGCTCTTAGACATTGTGCATTTGCTTTATATATCATTTTGGGTTGAGTATCCCCTTATCAGTGCACAATCAGAGAATGACTACCCTTAGTATAAAGATGGTATTTAGAATAGTGTGAAAATTGATAAAGTGGCCTGTTGTGGATAGCAGTTACAGCAGCTCTGTGTCAGCTTCATGCTTCCCCCAACATTGACAATTGATTGTGAATCCCTTTAGCAACACCTCATCCAATAATTTATTCTGCGCCACAGTCCTACACACTTTACCTGCACTGTGCATTCCAACAAAAGCCGTTTAATTAAAGATAATTGACAGGATATGGGTAGGCAAAAAGTCTGGTTATTAGCTGGGAATATGAGATTAGAACTGAACACAATATTGAAGAAAGATATTACTTTGTTTAAACACTGTGAATGCAACTCACCATCCCCGTGAATCAATAAAAAGGTGTTTATCTGATTTCCTCACTTGCATATGCTGTGACAGTTTGTCATGTCACAGAAAAAAGAACTATGAATTTTCAATACCCTTTGTTTCACTAGTGATAGAAACATTGGATGACTCTTCTGCATTTCTTGTAAATGCATTTTGACAGATTCTTTAATATCAACAAAATTGCAAACATGGCACTGATGTGTGCTTTATAAACTGTAACCCCCCCACACCAGTATTAAAATTATTTCCCTAATGACATCCCTGATACTGTTATTAGTCAATAATCACTACTAACAATCACTATGGCATATATTGTGCATTTGACTGTCTTGGCAGCTATTTTGAGACAAAAATAGCTGCCAATTTTCAATCCCTAATATTTTGTTAATTTCTTATTATCTTGTTAATTGCATTTTCATCCTTAGTATACCGATTTTTTATGGTGGTTTTCTCAGTGCGATCAGATTGCCCTTGGTATGTGATTTGATGCTTAAAATTGTGTTTATATGAAGTAGAAAAATGACCTAAAGCAACAGATTGATGTGTTCTCATACAATAATGGCCTTTTGCATGTCAGAAGACAAATTAGGAGCTGGAAGCAAAAAGATAACGTGCACAGAGAGGCCAACTACTGTGCTTGAATTAATTTTGATATGACTTCATTGCTCGCGCATGCACACCTACTGCGCTCCTCTAGTTGGCTGACACAGTTTCCCAGGGCACTCCCCCACTCAAGCAATGGCGTGATTAAAAATCAATCAAAGCCACGTGGGGGAGGATAAAGATTTCATGAGTTCTCTCAAACATGTGAGCCAACACAGCTTCTTCCTAGTTATGGAAAAAGGCAATTAAGGATGAATAATGGACTGCAGCCTCACTGGTGACTGGGTACTGTGGTGAAGGCGCTTCAGAGGGATCAAAAGCTATGGATGAACATACTCCAGGCAAACAGCAAGCCAACAATAGATAGATGACTGAGAAATCTATTTATAGATGACTTTACAGAAATGTTTAGCACTATTCAAGGGCCATTTTCTATGGTACAGTAACAGCCAGTGATTGTTACTCCATGTTTTATAGCTTAAGTGGTATATATTTTCTATATCATCTTTTCTGGTATGCCATGGGGTACAAGTATCCCTGGTTGGGAATGACTAACATACATATTATAAAAGGATATAATTAAAATAATAAATGGAAAACTCATGCATATATGATCTTGTTGCCAGAAAAGAGTGACAATGCTGGACAGTTCTGGGAAACCCCAGAATACGTTCAACAGAAAGATCACAGTTATGGCAAATACACTATGGCTAAAATATGTTTAACTATGTTTAACTAAAACACATGGTTATGTGTTATTGTACATAATCCGGCTTTATCAATCAATCAGGCATTGTAAACGCTGTGTTTAGGTTCATTATTAATACAGAGTGGTGATTGTAGTGATCAGAAGGTGTACAATGTAACGATGTTGCTATTTAGCGTTGTATTCATTGGCAACACATCTTAGGAGAATTAACCTACACCCGGCACTGACTTACAATTTCAGTCAAAAGCAGTCGGGCTTAGCCAGTAAGTCATGTTTAAACATCTGGAAGAATAACAAAGTGAGTTGAAACAACTTAATACATGTTAAATGGAAATTACAAGAAATATATTTAGCCAAAACAATATTCAAAAAGTGGCCACTGAACACTTATCTCATTACTATTACTTCATGCATATCAAATGGGATATACTGGGACCAATTAAGTCATCTTTCTGAATTACTGTGCATATAAATTGCTACTTAGCATGCTTCATTTTGGCTATTTCTTCAATCTGCCCCAGCACAACAGACTGAGTCAGTGTTGCTTTTTACACTAAAGTTCTCTCTTCTTGTCTTAAACTCCCATAGCAAGAGGTCTGTTTTTTTATGCAGTGTCTTTCTGTCTCTCTGCCTCTTTTCAGGATGATTCCCATGACTAACAGAGCCTTCATAGTAACTAATCTTGTCCCAGGGATGCAGTATGATCTCTGTGTCTTGGCCATCTGGGATGACACTGCCACCACCCTCACTGCCACCAACATTCTTGGCTGTGTCCAGTTCATCACCAGGGAGGACTACCCGCAGTGCCAGTCTCTTCACAGTGGTTTCCTGGGGGGCACCATGATCCTGGTCATTGGTGGCATCATTGTGGCCACGCTACTGGTATTCATCATCATCCTCATGGTGCGGTATAAGGTGACTAGTGGCATCCAGACTAATAAATTACCCACTGTGAGCAACACATACTCACAGACCAATGGGGGGTTGAACAGGTTTAACGGTGCCCCGCCAAAGGTCAAATCCACAGTGGTAGTCATGCGTGAAGAAATGGTAGAGTTCAAGTGTGGATCCCTCCAGAGCAGTCTCTCTTCATCCTCATCATCTTCTAACTCATTAGACAGCCAAACAGGAAAGGGGGCTGGCGACCACTACAGCATGCAGGGCAGCGAATGCAGCACTCTGCCGAGCAGCAAGTTCAGGAGGCATGGCGCCAAAGCACAGCCAAACCTGGACCACCTTTTAGGGGCTTTCACCTCACTGGAACTGCGAGGGGTAGCGAGGGACCACCAAGGGGCTTCTGGCCCTTCCACCTCCTCTAATGCCATGATGATGGTGGCTATGGCACCCCCATCCGATAAAGAACCCCTGCTCGGGAGGGCTGAGTCCACCACCATGCTGGGACGTCTCCTAGGGCTGCCACAGGAGGGTAAGCCCAAGAGGAGCCACTCATTTGACATGGGTCATGTGGGGGCCACACAGTGTCGCAGCAGTCACCCTCGCAGGATCAGTAACATCTGGACTAAGCGCAGTCTGTCTGTTAATGGCATGCTGTTGCAGTATGATGACAGTGAGGACGAGAAGCCCACTTTTGAGAGCTCTGAGTGGGTGATGGAAAGCACAGTTTGAGTAGTGCAGTCAGTCTAACTGTGAGGTCCATGGCCAAACAATAAATCTATATATAAAGGAACATGAGTGTGTAGGCAGGGATCTTCCAGAGGGAATCTGCCTTGGGTATTGCATGAAATTCATCCATGTGGATACTGTCAATGTAATTTTGTGGGAAAAGACACTGAAATCAATAGATTCCTGGCCATGATCTCAAATCTCTGACAGTGTCTAACTGTATTTGAAAAATCGTTCCCAATTTAAAACAACATGTTGGATTGTGCAGATGGAATAATTCCTTATCCACAGGGCACGTGAGAGAAAGGGGGGAAAGAAAGATGAGAATTTCAAAGTGGATTTACTACATCTTTATTAAATGAACTGAATGCCAAGAAGATTTGCCTCGACTGTAGTGAACTGGATGTAAATCACAATGTCTTGGACCCTCAGCATGAAATGGGAATACTGTAACAGTAGAGAAGGACCAGAGGAGTGAATAGAAATCATAGTCATTTTTATTTTCATCTGGGTTTTTCTAATTCATTATTATTATTTATTATTTGAGGTCATCAGCAGGCACAGACACAGCTCTTTAGTGTGGTTACAATGGTCAGTGATCAAAATAACACACAGAAGCTTCAATCACAAATTTTAGGATTATTTTCAAATAACAGTATGATCCTATGGTCTATACATCCGTATCAATGAACCACAATAAGCCACTCTTGTATTTCTACCTCAGGTTATGTATGAGGTTATTTATATATGAAAGCAAATGGAAATACAACAAACCCCAAATGACAAATAGCTCAAAACAAAAAGGTCTTTACTTGATTGCAAATGCTTCATATATTTATTTAGTCCCCAACCAATCAAATTCAGGATGTTCCCAGCTCAGGTTGAAGTCCTGCTGTGACAAAAAGTTATTTGATACCCTCCCCATTAACACAAGTGACAGTGGTCCCTGGAGGCTAAAAGGCCATTGATGTTAACAGAGTGTTTGCCTCGGGGTACAGTTTCAAATGCTATGAGCCCATATTACAGTGGCCAGACGGGAAGAGTCTTTGAAATCCATCAAACCCACTTAATCATTTGTTTAAACCCACAGTAGGATGTATTATTTGGCTGTAATTCTCTTTAAGTAACACAAACAATAGAGGAAGACAATTACTCATTAACCAATTTAAATGGCTGAATGAGTCCAAATTTGTTCATTAGTTAATTAGCTTGATAAAGGTCATTATGCTGCTTAGGAGAAGATGTAAACGGGATAGAGTGGCCGGAAGATAACTTTTTAAGGGCCAAACAGCTGAAAACTCTCTAGTAATCTATTTCACCGGATTGCATGATACAGAACCTTTGTTGGTTTATTACAGTGAGACACTTTGAATTAGTGGCTGTTCAGATTACTGCCTACTGTCAACGGAAGAAGTCCCCAAACATTTTGATGCCTTTCTCAATATCTTATTAGTTTTTGCTACATTTCAAAATGTGGGTTGGTCATATTTTTTTTTATGATTGTTTTCTTCCCTAGGTGTACCGTTCTGTATATTGGCATTTTTTGTATAATAACTGGTTGAGAATGTAAAGGGGTGGAAAATCGTGCAGTAGTACTTTTATTTTTATGTGAAGCAAAAAGTGAGAAGGTGCTTTACTGTGGTGTACCAACTTGGTTATTGTTTGTTGGCTCACTGAAATGGGTATTTATATGATGCTACAAGAAATGAAGGACTGGCTGTTTGTACAGGGTCAGTCCACTTAAATTATAAAAATCCTAATTTGTGACTTACCTCTTGTGGTATTTAGCCATGTACTCTTGGTTTTATTTGTCCAGGTTTTGAGATATCCTTCTGAGATTTCGACCTCTTCCTCAACACAGCGGGGTTATAATAACATTCATACCTTAACGGCTATTCCGACAGTTTTATGGCAACATTGGCTTTTATATGGTATTTGCATCAATGTGATGTAGCACCTTAGAGGATAAGTCTGGTGATATTATATAGTTTCCTCACTGTCAACAAATCCCATGAAAAGACCAAAACCAACAATGAAGTGTTTCTACTAACAAGTATTGTCTGTGTATCCAAAGCCTGATGTATCATATTCCTTGGTGACAGTGTTCAATTGGTAATTGATATTCTTTTAGTCAGTGGTCAGCTAAACCAAGACAAACATACAATTCAACATGGAAAATAAAGTGTTATAATACCAATTGAATATTGACTTGAGTTTAAATGGAGCAGGTCTGTCAAAGAAATATCTTTGGAAATGAACAACTTCTTACTACTCCAATGACTGAGACCTTTGTTTCAATTTTCTCTCTAATTAGTGCCTAATTGTAAATTATTTTCAGTGAACCTTATAGAAAATCACATCCTGACAGCCAATTGAACTGAAACATTTTAAATGTACATTTTGAGCACATTGACCAGCACAAACAAAATTCCATTAAACTCCATTGTTTTGGGGAAGAGGCAGAAATCTCAAATATGGATATCCTAAAACCTGTACAAATAAAGCCACATGTTCTGCATGGATAGATACTACTAGAGATAAATGAGAAAAAGAGTAGTGTTTTTTTGTCATTTGGGTGTCTTGACCCTTTAACCTGCTTTCTCTACTTGTGACATCATGTAACACCCTCTTCCACTTTGCTAACTAAGAATACAATTTAAGTGTGTACTTGACTCAAAGTAGTCATAATTCTCACCTGAGGTTCTAGGACAAAACCAAGAAAAAAACTGTTTGTGTGAAAACATTTTGCTACAAAACAATATAAAATATTGATTAATTCCTATGAACCAAACTGGCTCTTCTGTGTTTTCTCTTTTTGTAACATCTCACAGATACACTAAGTAATTCATGTGCCTTGGATTACATTACTAATGACATTTTTGGCCTTCATCCTTCTGAGCTTAAAGTATTGCCTTACTGTCCCTACCCGCAAAGTACAAAGTAGCTAATGGAGTGTCTTTGTTTACTGTGGATGAGCCAAGGGTTTTCCTCCTGAGGTCCAGCTGCTGTAATCAGGCTAGTCACTGCTGACTCACCTCAGCGCTGCCCTTATTACAAATCACCGGTACATGCAGCTCCTGGCCAGAGCCCATAATAAGGCCTTAATTCAAATAATCTGTCAGGAAAGATGCTTACGGCAGCACAGAGTAAATATAATCTCTAAAAGAGCCAAGCATTGCATGATAAGACAACAATATGCACCTGTTGAAGGCTCAGGATGAGCATGACCATTGGATGTTGAATGAAGGATGGTTGTTATTATCATTGCTTTCACGAGGCAGAAGATATTCATATGAAGACAAATGTACTAATTGAAAAGACAAGCAGTGTGTCTTGAAGAGTCAACAACAGTTTAATTAGAAAGTAAGTAAACCTCCTGCCTAACTTTCATAGCTGTGATCGAATCATCATCAGCTTTATTTGTATTAGCAGGTGAGAACATCTCACCTTGCCTGATGTGAAAATGCTTTGGAAATGACAGTAAATAACTTGCTAAAAGGCAACTTTAACAAAGCTGATAAGATTCTTGTTGCATTTTCTGTGTGTTTCTCTCTTTGATGGATGCATTGCAAACAAACCAAAGTATCCATTTAAACAAAAGGGGCTTGTATCCTAAGCGCAGTGTTAAAGTGTGTTCAATTAAGTGGCTTATACCCTAAAGGTGTAAAATAGCCCAGGTTTGCAGCTGAACTTGCAATACTGTTTGAAGAGAAAACACATTTGGAACTGCAGGTGTGCATTCATCAGATAAGAGGGAGGTTCAATATGTGAGGAAATAACTGTGATATTTGTAAGTTTAAAAAGGTAAAGCTGTTTTGACACAGCTTTCTCTATCTTTCTCTCTCATTTTTTCGACCAGATGTTAGTCTCTCTCCCTCCATGTGGGTCTGATAAAACAATGCAGGAGATTTTACACCTACTTTATTCAGACTTTATATTTCAGATGTACTTTTGTCTGCCACAGTGGCCAGTCTGTGATGATAAATCAGGCACAGAGGGTATTTTTATACATTTCCATTCCCTCCTCCCACAATTTGCACCTCTGAACAGGAACACCTCACAAAGGATGCAATTTGACTGTGTGGCACCTACGAAAAGGCTGCAGATTCTTAGTTAAGAGTCTACAGCCATGCTACCTGCTCTATGTGGCACACTGCACAGCACGGCTTTGAGCTACATGCATCAGCATTCAACAAATGCTGATGTTTATCATACTCACCATCTTACTTAAGCATGTTAGCATTTGTTAGCATAACATTTGCTAATTATTACATACTATGTTCCTGATTCAGCAAAGTAGCGCTTGGCCCATCAGAGAAGTTAGCGAATTGAGCAGTATTAATCCTTTGGTGACTATACATAACTGTACACTTCATGGGAATCCATCTAATAATTGTTAAGATATTTTAGTCTGGACCGAAGTGTAGGATCGACCAACTGTCAGACAGGCCGACAATACCATCCCTGGCTGTAAACATGAAAATTCAGTCTAAGTTCAAGAGAAATGTTGAGAAGAAAACATTCCCTGAGTGTTTTGAGGCGACTGATCTGACAACACATTCAGAGTCAGTGCCATGAATTAAGTGGAATTACTGGTTTGATATTCTGTCTGCTTGGACAAATCAAAATAAATACTTCTTTGATAACGTGTTTGATGCATACAGAAAAGGAACAGTAGATTTGTTGACTATCATTGTTAATTTGATTGTGCTGCCTACTGGGGACATTTAAACAAATTATCTTACTCCTCTCTTATCTCTGACCTTCACTGTCAGTGATTTATTTAAAAAACTACAACAAAGTTTTGTTTTGAAGGGCAATAACCCCTTTTAGTTTTTTTGAAGTACTTTGTCTGCAGTTACTTTTATGCAGCATTTGCACACTAGCAGCCCCAAAGTGCTTCTATCCATCATCTTTTATGCCTGAATATGGCCGGCAGCAGTGTATTTTGTCTTTTTATAGCGGGAAAGCAGACTATATTGGAGGTCATGACAGAAAGTTTACATGGGGGGACTCTCATATTCCCCATAAAAGTGGGTGTCCATTACAGGGAGCTCTCTGAAAGCAAATCTTATCTATCGTCTACTTCTGCAGCCTCATCACCACTTCCATTGAGATTCTTTATTCCCAGAATCCTATATTAATAACCTCATTATTAATAAAGGCTAAAAAGTGTGGGGTTTGTTTATTTGCGAGACCCCGAGTCTGGGTGGAGAAAAGTTCTATAGCAGGATTGGAGAGTGAAATTTGAGCCTGCCAGAGTTTATTTTGTCTTGTCTCAGAGTTGGAATCCTCTCACTCAGTCCTAAGATCTCATCTGCTGTCACTCTTTCTCTCTCCCTGTAACAAGCAATTAAGTGGCATCTGCCAGATAGTGTAATAATGTGTCAGAATGCAATGAAATACTCCACTGGATGTCTAGAAAATGCAATCAAATCACCGCACTATTACATTAACTGTCATTTATGGTATTTCTATAAAAGTGTCTTGTGAATTTTCAACTGATAATGTAATTCCAGTCCTCATGTATTTATGTCAGCCGTCATGAATAAATATTATTGCAGTATTTTTAGTTATTAAAGCAAGTAAGTTTATCATTGTGAGAATCAGAGGTTGAAAACATACTCAGATCATTTACTTTAGTAAAAGTAGTAATACAATATAAAAAAATAGTTACAAGTAAAGCATTCAAAACCTAAAGCTGCACAAATTAATATTTTTTATATTAACAATGAATTGAATGACCATGTGTTAGTGAAAGGTGCCTCTCATGGTGACAAAACCACAGAAGTATCACCAAACTCTGCAGTTCCCCTTAGCTCTACGGCGCATTTTAGCCTTTTTCAGCTAATTGTTTTGCTTTCATAACCCACAGCTTTACTGTTTTGATTAAGTATCACCACTCTCATCAACCCCACTTCCAGCAGCAGCAGGCGGCTGTTTTCAGTGAAAAAGCTCTGATAAACCAACTGTACACTACCTGCATAGCACCAAACAGCACACAGACAAAGTTAGCAACTAGCAAGTGAACATACTGTAATGGAGCATTTAGCTGCTTAAGAGCCAGACATTTGTCTCAGGAGTAAGTGAAGACCAAAACAGAGCCAGAAGGAGAGGGAATATTGAACTTTGGACGTTCACCAGGTGGCCAGAAAAACAACTCCATTTCAATGCTTGTATTGTATTGTGTTTGGGATATATAGGCCACTGTATGACAATGTTAGCCATGCCAACTTGATATGGCGATATGTGCATTTCATGGTTGGTTTGTTCTGCTGACCTCACATGACCAAGAAAAAAAAATGAATGCAGCTTTAAGTAAAGGCACTAAGGTATTATCAAAAATGACACTGTCAAGTGAAAACAATGTATCTCCACAATGTTAACTTTTTTGAGCTAAGAAAAATAGCCCTCTTTTCAACCTTGTGACGTTGCATTTTGCTGACAATCCAGTGGGTTTAAATAGGATATTTATATAGGAACACTTGATTCTTCAGTTTGTTTGAAAATGTCAAAATCACTAACTTTGGAGAAACATTGTTTTCAATAGACAGCAATGGAAAGTACACACAATCCAAAATAGCCCTTCCATAGACATAGACAATTATATTATTACTATTGGGTTATACTATAGGAAATACTCAAGTGAAGTACAAGTACCTCAAACTTTCCACCGATATATACAGTTACTCAGGCATTACTCATTACCACAACTAATAATTGCGTGTCTCATATTGCAGCAACACCTCCACACCTCAAACTTTCACCAACTCCAACTTCTCAACTCTTCTACTACTAGCATGTCCAAGCTCAAGGACTACTGCAATATTTTTGACCCTCTTTTCACCTTATATGTGATGGGAGATTTGGCACTGAAATCACTTCTGTCTGCTGCCGATAGTTCTGTCCAGTGAGCATGTCAATACCAGCTAGTACAGACTACAAACTGGCAACTAGCAACACTCTTATCTTCACAAGCTAAAACAAAAATCTCCCTGTTAAATAGTCTTATCAACAAACACACATTTCAACAAATTAAAGTCTGGTTGTGTATAAGGTTTAAACTTTATCATTTCCGTACTGCAGTTGTACACCTGCCAACTCAACCTATAAAGACTTGCCTAATACATTATTCACTTGACAGCTGATCAAAACAATCTGACTGAAGGAAGGCTTATACATATTCCTGTTTACTGAATTCACCCAGAGTAAAAGTAAAAATGTAATATTGCCATGCAGTGTGGAAAAGGCTCTCAAACGAAAACGGGAACATTAGACTCTGTCCAAGTTCAGTCACTGCGAAACAGCATTTTAACACCATCTTGCTTTCTTAATTTCATGTGTTTCCTTTTACACATGATTGATTGTTAGAAATAAGCCAGACAGGCAATGCTCAGCAGCTTAAATGAATGGGACAACAAAAATAGAACATGGGTTGTCACAGTTTGACTGAGATGAATTAGTTTGTATTAAAATGTTTGTATTATGTGTATTTTTTGTTTAACTTAAGGCTGCCCTATTTAAAGATAAATATAATATTTACAGCCACAGCAGGCACCTGTCTTCAGCAAAAGCAAACCCTGATTAATCCACTGTAGTGCTTAGTTAGCAGCTACCTGGTGAAAAAAAAAAACTTTGTTTCCAAACTTGCATTACCTGTTGGTCAATGTTATGTTTTTAGGTTATTTCATAGCCCTAAAATGGCTAAAAAAACCCCACTCATTTAAGGTCTTTTTCATATATTTACATTACATACTTGACAAAGCAATGAAATGCAGTTGTAGTTTTTATATTTGTATTTACATATTATGCTACTTCATCCTTCAACTCCACAACATCTCAAAAGATTGAACATTTAAACACATGTTCAGTTTACAACAGTTTAAAAAGCAGTTGCATTGGCTCCACATTGACACACACAACACTACAACATTACAATGCTGCATACCCATTACGTCTATATAATATTATAGAAATATAGCGTAATATTATCTTCTAGTGACCGTGGGGCTTAAAGGACTGAACATGTAATCACAGTGCCTCCAGTTTGAATCCCGCTCGGGGGGGGGGGGGGGGGGGGGGGGGGGGGGGGGGGGGGGGGGGGGGGGGGGGGGGGGGGGGGGGGGGGGGGGGGGGGGGGGGGG
>JAVQJL010009620.1:0-16412 GCA_036024295.1 Nannoperca obscura | reverse complement strand
CCCCCCCCCCCCCCCCCCCCCCCCGCCATCAGACATATGTTGAAATATAATCTTCTTAGTTACCCATCAACTTGTGTGATCCCTCATCCTCATTAAGCTAAAATAACAGCCAGCCAGGCAAGAGAAAAAAATATTAGAGATGCTGTGCAATTATGCGTGTAAGCTTCAGTGGGGAGGGGGTTTCCATGACATACGTACAGTGGATATAACTAGTATGGATATTAGTCACATACATTCCCATGTAAAGAGAGCGGGAGAGACACCAACACATGAATGGCAAGTGTTATGCAGACAATAAAAATAAGCATGTTTTAATGACAGTCGCTCGGATCTAAGCTGCACGGCGGGAATTACAGCAGAGGAATCGCTTGTAATGTGATTTGAAAGCGTTAAAAGTTGTGAGTGTGCGCTACGTGTTGGTCTCGTGGTGGATATTACGGTGCGTGGCTGCCCCGGTTGTACTCACAAAGCCGTATCCTCGGGATTTACCGGTCTGTCTGTCCGTTATCACCACAGCCTCGTCAATGTCCCCAAAGGCCTCGAAGTATTTCCTCAGTGAGGCATCGTTCGTGTGGTACGGCAGCCCGCCGACAAAGATTTTGGTAAAAGTAGTATCTTTCTGAAGCGGTGAGGGATGCATGACTTCCAGGGCTCCGTTCATGAACTGATGCAGAAGCATTGGTCAGCCGGAGGAGAACACCGGAGGCACACTGAAAATGAACTAAACGCTTAACAGAGTCCCAGCATCAGTACAAAAAAAAATATATCTCACGATATTATGCTGCGGCTCTCCTGTCGCGCTATTCTTCGCACAAAGTTGTAGCAACCTGATGACAACTGTGATACACACTGCGGGGACTCCTCGAGCCGCGTCCACACTGGTTGCTTCTTCGCAGCTGTGAGCAAATGTGCCGGGAGATTTTATATGCCAGGACCGAGGCCACACCCACATCCAACTGTTGACCAATCGGCGTGACCGCTTAGTGCCAACATTGGCAGCGGCTCCTCCCATTGGCCCGCCTCCCCGATGAGCGCTGCACCTGCTTTTGTCCTTTACAACACAAAGAAAAACCCCTACTGTAAAGAAAGCGCGGCTCTGCCACATGGTGCATTGTACTACTACAACGAGGACGTAATTATCTCGGTCTCTAGCCTAACTAAGCTATCCATGCTTTAATAAGCACGTGTTAAGGTATGCTTATTTTACTTTGACTTCACTTTATAGGTATGACATGGCAGATGTAGCCTGAGCAGAAAGCAAACAGATGCAAGTTGTGCGATTCATAAAGTTATATGTTAAAGTGCTGCTGGAACAAAAGGACATTGGAGACCACAGCACTTTGATTAAAAACACAATCAACTCTTGGATATTACTTTATAATACACCGATCAGCCATAACATTATGGACACATGCCCAATATCGTGTAGGTCCCCCTTTGGCCACCAAAACAGCCCTGACCCGTCGAGGCATGGACTCCACTGGACCTCTGAAGGTGTGTTGTGGTATCTGGCACCAAGACGTTAGCAGCAGATCTTTAAGTCCTGTAAATGACGAGGTGGGGCCTCCATGCATTAGACTTCGTCGATTGGATTGAGATCTGGGGAATTTGGAAGCCAAGTCAACACGTTGTCATTGTTCCTCAAACCATTTCTGAACAGTTTTTGCAGCGTTGCAGAGCGCATTCACCCGCTGAAAGAAGCCACTGCCATCAGAGAATACCGTTTCCATGAAGGGGTGTAGTTGGTCTGCAACAGTGTTCAGGTAGGTGGTACACGTCGAAGTAACATCCACATGAAGGGCAGGATCCATGGTTTCCCAGCAGAACATTATCCAAAGCATCACACTGCCTCCGCCGGCCTGCCTTCTTCCCATAGTGCACCCTGGTGCCATGTCTTCCCC
The DNA here is from genome assembly GCA_036024295.1 of Nannoperca obscura. Lineage (NCBI taxonomy): Eukaryota > Metazoa > Chordata > Actinopteri > Centrarchiformes > Percichthyidae > Nannoperca > Nannoperca obscura. The sequence goes on along the minus strand of JAVQJL010009620.1, from coordinate 14,511 downwards.
AGGTAAGCGACGCACAAGCACCCGGTCATCCACATGATGGGAAAGTAAACGTGGTCCACCAGACCACCTTCTTCCATCGCTCCGTGGTCCAGTTCTGATGCTCACGTGCTTTCTGCGGTGGACGGGTCAGCATGGGCACCCCGACCGGTCTGCAGCTCCACACTTTCGCCGGTTTCCTTCGTCTGACCACATTTGGTATACTGACCACTGAAGCCGGGAACACCCCACAAGAGCTGCAGGTTTGGAGATGATCTGACAGTCGTCTAAACATCACAGGTTGGCTCTTGTCAAAGTCGCTCACATATTTGACCAGTTTTCCTGCTTCCAACACATTCCATACACTTCAATGACAAAATGTTCACTTGCTGCCTAATATATTCCACCCACTGACAGGTGCCATTGTAACGAGATAATCACGGTTCTTCACTTCACTGGTCAGCGGTCATGTTATGGCTGATCGGTGCGTGTTTGTTCACTCATCACATTCACTTAATAGAGATATCAGTGTTACTTGTGATTTTATTATATTCCTAATCTGTTTTATTTTTAAATCTTACAAATATGATCTTAATCACATTAAAGTCTGGAATAGTGTTACAGAACAACAAACCGTGGGAGATGAATTAAAATCTCTAATTACCATACATAAAGAGCAGATCCAAGGGTCCTAAGCAACAGGTCAATGCAACAGTAAAAGTTTTCTAATTGCTTCACAGTCAAAATAAATATGACTCTCCTGGTGCTTATAGTAGCCAGTGAGTAATTTCCCTAGAGTGCTGTCAACCTGGAGGACTGTTCGACTATAAGAAACTTGACAGAAGAGTACAGGAGACAGCGGCCTACATGTGTTGTACCAGTGTCACCCCATGAAAGCCGAGAGGAGCCGGTGAACTGTGGCTGCAGCATATCTTCCCGCCCTCGGTGCATTGGAGTTCCACTGCTAAGTACCAAGGGTCAGGCTAACAGTGAGGTGATACTCTAATGACCTCAATAAAAGGGCATATTACTCACACCTTCTCCTCTATGAACTGGTTCACTTTTCACACATGGCCTTTGTAGCTGCCTATGCTACCTCATTCATATCCTCATGATAACCCCCCACCCCTAATTCCCAGCTGTGTATCCCTGTCTAAAGGACCGGAATGAAGAAGCCCACTGCCCAGCTTTGATCTCATTTGTCCTTCTTAGCTCCCTAACCTTAGCTCCTGGACTTTTCTACAGGTAAGTCCTTAAAAGTTAACACGCGAAAAGACAAAATGCACCACCTGCTGGTTAAACTGGATTCAAACAAGCAGTCAGGAGTGGTCACTGTGATACAGAAGCTATCCAAAGTTTATCATTTTGATCCTGGGATGATGTCAATGTCAGAGAGACCAACACGATGAAGAGATTTACAGCTGAAGTAGTCAAGTTTATGGTATGCATGCACAACACCGTCCCGTGAATCCCCAACAAACATTTACACAGCAAACACAATGTTATTTTTAACCTACTTTCTACCTCTGGTTAAAAAAAAAATTCAAATCTAATAGTATGCACTTATTTATTTACATCCCAGTTTCATTAATGGAGCTAAACCACAGAGTAACAGCAAATTATAAAAGAATGAAAAGTCTTTGGAAAGCTGTAAAAAAAAAAAAAAAATAACGAAGAGATGGACTCATAAAAAAAACATCAAGAAGAATGACAAATAAAGCCCTCCCATTCTATGATGACATCTAAGACCAATTGTCACGCAGCCATCATCAGCGCCAGGTTGGGTAGGTCCCTCTGATTGGTCCATGCACAGTACACAGCACCGCGGCATTGGTTCAGACGTTTGCCGAGAGGAAGGGGTCTGTCTCGGGCGTATAAACACACTAAAGCAGCAGGTCTTCCAGATTTCCTCACAAGTGATGAGACTTGGCACGACGAATCTAAAGACAGGAGGGAGCAGTCAGTCAGTTTTCTGAGTTTTTGTTGTGTTTATTTCTTAAAAGGTTGTTCACGGTGTCCCTTTTTGCACAGACTAATCAGCACAATATCACAAAAAACTATTTTTGCAGATGATGGTTGATTAACTGGAAATCTTTGCTTGCCTTTGTTCAATATTTCCTGAATCTTTTCATTGTTTTCTCCATATTCTACTAAATAACAGTCCTAAAATGCATGTTTGTCATTGAATACACTGCAGAGAATTAATACACAAGCTATATGCTGTCAAAAAGCTGCATGCTTCATCCAAAACAGCTGATACAAGTGCAAAGGTAGCTTATTTGCACTATTACAGCAGAAACTACACAAGCCTTCAAAATGACTTCACTCAGGTCAGTACAGTACCGTTCCCACACAAAATGGCTACTTGAAGCGGTACGGAGATCTGAATCCTGTCTATGGTCACTGCTCACATCCATGCACGCCTGGGGTCATGGGGTGCCACTGAAAGGCCCCAGTGCGAGTCACAATGGCATTGAGGAAGTGGGGCAGCCCCGTCTAGTGCCTGCGGTCTCCACGCTTACAGACAGTGGGTGCCCCTCTCTCACCATTTCTTGTTCCGAGGCTTCAGCTCCTCTGCAGCGTTCCTCAGGAAGATGTAGTTCTTTTTCTGGGGATTGTAGTATTCATGGCCCTGAGGAATTCAGATAAGAGCACAATTTAAAAATAAAATGTGTGAAGGCCAGCACGAGGTGCAGGCCAACAGTTTTCAAACACTGTAGTGAAATGGCTGCTGACAACTTTTGTAAAGATTTTACACCTCCTACCTTCGACCAGTCGTAACTGGAGGCATACGCAAAGATGTTGCCATTTTGGTTGAAGCAGCAAGCCGTAATGGGCTGGTCGAGCTGCTCGGAGGTCTTTAACTTGGTGCGGGCATCTTTGTCCCAGAAGCTGAAGCGCCCGTCTGAGCCCACAGTAGCGAGTGTGCCATGGACAGGATGGAAGGAGATGGCATTCACCTGGTGGGAGAAAATGGAAATTATTAGACAAGACATGGGGAAACATTATATCTAGGCTGGTTAGTCTATCACAGTGACCAAAATGTAATGATTGAGTCTCTGAAAGGGTACACAAGGGCTGTCCAGCAAGTGACATTAAATCATCCACCCATCCCAACAGACCTGTTTCACTGCAGATACGACATGTCATAGGAAAAGTAACAGGGGTAATTAACAGGGTTCTTATATATTTCTAAGAGTAAAATTTAAGCGCTTTCAAAGTAACTACACCAAAAATGACCGGACTCTAATTTGTTACTATAAACGCCAGGAGACAAATAATCATGACGACGAGATTTCAGGACTGATTGTGTAGATGATGAAACACCAGATTATGTTGAAAATCAAGGAGTATATTTGAATTGAAGCATATTTCTAACCTTGAAAAGTACGAACCCTGATGTATTACAATAATTTTTCAAGGCATCCAATGTTCATTTTATTAGTTACACCTGGTTTTTCCTGCTATGACAATCAGAATTTCGGCTCTGAAAAAGGCCTATTGTAACATCGAAACGCTTGACAATAAAGTCCACAAACTGGTATAACTTGTCTATGTTCCAATACAAATATACTAATGTTATCTCCTTAAAGAGCACAAAGGATACTTTTCCTTTTATGTTTAACGCAGTTTTATAAATCCAGAACAACTTACAGCATAGATGTCCTGTGGAGTGGTTGTGTTGGTTCCATTGGACCGGTGGCACTTAAAGGTGAAGTTGTCTTTGGCTCTGAAAGGGATCAGGGAACACATTCATGTCATGTTTTGCTTCAGGCTTTTTGACAGTGATAGCGGTGTCTTTTAAATGATGTGTAAACAAAATCACAATCGAACATGCTTGCACTTGACTGGATTAAATAGAGCAGCAACACTTCACTCATTCACTTGGAAAACACACTCACGGGTTTGGAGGGTTGATATAGTGGATGGCCACTCGGCCCTCAATGCTTCCCAGTGCAAAGCCTGTGGGCTTGTTCTGCTTGTCCTTGAAGATGGCAACACAGCGGTGCTGTAGGCCCAGGACAGAACAATGTATTGGATCAAAAGTCATACATAAACAAATGTAATATTTTACACTCATGGCTTTATATTTAGCATCAAGTAAAATAAAAAATAAATGCACAACATTACTGTGCATAAAACTACCAGGGTGAGCAATGTAATGACAAAAAAAATAGTAATAGAAAACAGAGATAAAAAAGTTCACCTGATGTTTGAGAGGAGAGTCTATTCTGCGAAACTCAGAGGGCTGGTTCTCCAGCTGGTACACTATCAGTCCTCTCTCAGCTGTGGCAACCACTGCCATGGGGTATACCTACACATTCAGGAAGATAAAAAAAACCCACCAGATTATCAATTCTCTTCTAAGCAAGTATAGAAATGAATGCGATACTCCTCATAAAACACTTACAACATCGGCACAGTAGCATCTCTCTGGCATCTGCAGAGACATCATGGGATTGGGCGAGCGAGTGTCCCAGAACTGAAGAGAAAAACAGAAAGGCCGTCTTGTTTCTCACTGCTACAAAGTTTGATATGCCACTCACTGATAAGCTCTTTTTAAGTGAGCATTGTGGTCTTCACGTAAACATTAAGAAATAATGTCTAAATAGTGGCAATTGCTGATTGAAAACATTCTGATAGCCCAGAGATTATTGAAATTTAGTTTATCAGAAAGCTGTAGCCTTCGGCCACGTTCAGACTGTGGAGTCTGGCTATGTGAGACCAAGTTCAAAGACAAAAACATTGGAGGGGGAAAAAACGCAGCACCCCGATTCATTTGGACCACTCCGTTGACACAGCAGGCCTGCCAACGTCAACAGATTTGTCAAAGTTGCCATTCAGATGTTCTTGTGACCCTAAACGTAAAAACTAAACGTACGTCTTTTCAAACACTAACAGATGTGTAGATGGCTGTCGTACCTTCAGTGTTTTGTCCCAACTGCCAGTCATGATACAGCTGTAGTTTGGGGCTTTTATCCAGTGGATTGCTTTGATTGGACCGTCATGCTGTGAAGAGAAACGGTGAGAGGTGTGAGAGGATTCTGCTTCATTCTTAAGACCACATAGTTGATCTGGGGGCTCTCATCCAACCTGTGCAATCTGCATTGCTTGATTGCTGTTAAGATCCCACATCTTGGCTGTTTTGTCACAGGAAGCAGTGAAGACTTTACTCCCATCCTGGTTAAAGAGAATAGCACATCATAAATTATTCTGTGGCCCAGCAGACAGCGTCTATTACAGGGCTTAAATTACTTTGCATAATGAGACCTACATCGCTCCAGCATGCATCCAGCACTGGACCTGCGTGTGTCTGTTGGGCTTTGGGGACAGTCTGTCCATTGTCCTGCACCTCCCAGCACCGGACCTGAGGTTAGATACAACATTGTTAAACAGTGTTTACTTGTGAGCATACTGCAATCTCATTATTTGGTGCAGAAGTTGTCCTTCATGGAAGACAAGTCTGGTGAAGATATCCTCTTGGACCTAAACAGTAGTCAGATCCCATATTAAAATGATCATCCATAATCTAGAATTCACTAAATCAATCTACTACTGTACACCATTAACATGATTGAATAAATAACTCACATCGTTGGCCCAGGATCCTCCAATGAGGAAGTTTCCAGGCATGGTGGGGGGACTGAAAGCCAGACAGCTGATGCTGTCATCTGGAGGTGAAGTCACTTCCACATCCTGTAGGAAGATAAACAACAAAGAATAACATTAAGCTGTCAAGTAAACGTGAAGGCACAGTTTTTAGTGAGCTCTAATAATAATGATAATGTACAAAAGCCATGTCACATGCTTTTCTCCTGTACTCCGCTGGTTTACCTTCATGGGATTATGACTGTCTGTTGTTGTGTTTCCAAAGACACCGGTCCCTCCTGTCCCAAACCCCGTGTTTGTCCCAAATAAACTCATGGTGCATTAACGGTATTGCTAATGTGCGCCTAAGAGAGAAGACAGAGGCACGGCGTTATTGACATAATAGCAGACTAGATTCGTTTGGCTGTCGTTTTCGAATGCATCAATATTATCAAAAGCCATATCGTGGTAACAGGCAACGTACATTAGCTGATCCAAACAAACTGAGGTTGAATACAAAAAGGGCGTGCAAGTGCATGTGTAACGCTTCCATCGGTTAATTACCTCTGCTGACAGACCTTTATCATAGGAATTAGTTAGCAAATTTAACACCAGTGACGCAGGATAGATATTGGGAAAAGTTAACACGAGTAGCGTAAACCAAAACAGTTGACACTTGACAAGACGTAGCCGGACAGCTAGCGGGTAATGTTAACGCTAACTGTGCGCCAGTAACGTTGCCGTTGCTAACGTTAGCTTCAAAATACCAGCTAGCTTGTTAACATAGGGATATATGGGCAGTTTAAATGTACAATATTCAAAATACGTTTGCGCGTTAGTGTTAGTATTTTACCCATTATGAGGGTCAGAAAATATGTATGGATAGATAATTCAACGCTAGCTAACGTTAGCCACAGACCATCTACTGTGGCCGGTAACTAATTTACTAGATTAAAAACGTTCTGTGCTGCAACATTTCTAAACGCCATATTTCAAGATTGTGTCACCCGCAACGCCGTCTTTTAACTGCGTGATTATACATACCCAAAATTTGGCTATAACGCTGAAATGCCAAAATAATTTAGCGCAGTAAAAAATGTGGCGCTATTTCCTCGCTATGTCGCAGTTTGGTGACGTAACGGCCCCGGTAAAAGCATGCTAGTTATTTGAAGAGTAAACGCGTGGGGGCAGTGCATGACAGCAAGTCACCGTACGGTACTCCTCAGTGGAAACCAACTCAGGACTTCTGCATTATGTAGCCCGAGCCATAGTCCTTTCAGTATACCTCATCTGTCTGCAACAATAATGACGAATTTAACTTCTGTAAAAAGTATAGAAATAACATTAAAATGTGCTCAAAGTATCAAAAATAAAGATAAAATGGCCACTTTCAGAGTTTTATATTTATTATCTGGAATTATAGATGCATTAGCATAGGCCCTGGAAAGACTCGTCCTGGAGCAGCTCCGGCCCCTGGTCCAAACATATTCGGACGATCTACATTCTACACCCTCTGTTTATTATTCTTTTTTCAATAACTTTATTGAGCAGTGTAACTGTGTCAAAAAGCAATTTCCCTTCTGGGATTAATAAAGTATTTCTGATTCTGATATGTGTTGCTGTTTGCCCTCTTTTGATTCAAAAGACTAACGTTCTTTTCGATAGATGTGTATTATTATTATATATATATATATATATATATATATATATATATATATACATACATACATACATACATATATACACATTAAAATGTATACATTAATAATGTGTTTTATTTTGTAGTGCTTTGTTGTTGTTAAACCCCTCTTCGTAAAGAGGTTCTATCCCCGCCTCCCTTTTTCAAAAAGCCTCTATGATTGGTCCAGAGGACTTATTAAATCATTATTTGCACCAATGAGCGATAAGACTGGAAAACGTCATCATTAGATGCCGGAAGAAGTGTCACATGTGTCTACCAACCTCCAAAGTCCTGCAGCTACAATTCGGTAAATAATACGTTAAAAACGCGTGTGGAAATGTATGAACAAGCATTAACTGAGTGCTTTTCCATGTAATTTAACGACGCTGGATATTTAAATCATTGGGGGACGTATTTATTATGAATACGGTCCATCTGCAGCTCAAGTCCTTTACATTCCTCGCAGTTAAAGGCAGAGCTGTCTGCGCTGCTGCTCCGCCTGTCGCACGCTGGGATTCTCGTTTTCACCGGACTGTTTTCCAGTTTTTCCGAACAATGGCTACTGTGAAGAAAGCCAAGCAGAAGGAGCCGCTGCGGCGACTGAAAGCCAAAGAGAACCGGAGCAAGCGAGGGGACGTTCACGGACCGTCCACGGTGTACCTGCAGGTGGTGGGTGCTGGGAGCAGGGACAACGCTGCGTCACTGTACGTCTTCTCCGAGTACAACAGGTATGTGTTCATGTCACTTCATCCACATTAAAGTACTTCTTTTACAGAAAGCGTTTCATACGTTGTCTCTGTTACTGAAACAGTAGCAATATAGAAATATGTAATTCAAGAGCAAATCAACAGCAGCTGAATATCTTGTACCCACGACAGGCACAAAAACACACAGCTAAACTAATCTCCTGTTGACCCTCATGATTTACACATGAAGAGAGAAACTGACTGTATACTAGGACATAACGCCTCTCTGTGCAGATACCTGTTCAACTGTGGTGAGGGAACTCAGAGACTCATGCAGGAACACAAGTAAGCTGCTCCGAACATGGTGTCGTAAGCGTGTGATGCACGGACACAGAGTTCACATCCGTGTGTTTCCCTCCGACAGACTGAAAGCTGCTCGGCTGGACAACATCTTCCTGACCAGACTGAGCTGGGAGAACGTGGGAGGCTTGTCAGGTCGGTAACGTTCCTACATAACATGCAGCAGACTGACACGGTGCAGAGCAGCTGGGGAACACAGAGCAGCAGTTAGCAGCTAAACAGCCAGATGTTTCCTTCAGGAGGTGGAGAACAAAAGCAGATAAACGAGAGTTAGTCACCAGGTGACACAGAGGTGATGGGATGTCCTGTTGTCCTCACAGCTTGTGTTCGCTGTCAGTCAGTTTAAAATGAAAAGTTTGAGAGAAAACACTAGTGGTTTTAAATAAAAGGCATCTTTAATATATTGAAATGTCTAACGTTACATTTTCTAATCATTTATAACAACATGTGAGGCTACGATCAATAGATCAGACTGTACTGAATGATTGAGTGTGTTCTTATGTTTGGAAGCAGCTCCTGAAGAGGATTTCGATTCTTCTGTTAACTGAACGTTTCCTCTGCAGGGATGATTTTAACCTTGAAGGACACTGGTGTCCCGGAGTGCGTCCTCTCCGGACCTCCACAGCTGGTGAGAAACAAACCTGAATCCTGCAGCACCAACACGTCTGCAGCAGCTTTTGAATGCACCATGGTTTCACTTCTGTCTGTCGTCTAAAGGAGAACTACCTGAACGCCATCAAGTCGTTTTCTGGCCCGCTGGAAGACATCAGGCTGTGTACGCTGACTCTCCTGACCTGAAGCAGCATGTTTTCTTTGCATTAAACCAGACTCGTGACGGTTCTTGTGTCTCACACTTGCAGCGGTGCGACCGCACACCGCAGAGACGCACACGGACGACACCATGACGGTTTATCAGGTGCCGATATTCGGTGAGCTCGTAGTTCTGCTCGGTGATCGATTCAGGCCGACTGGTGAAAGTGCTTCATCACAGCTGGCTCTTCTGTCTGCACTCTGTAGCTCAGCCGAGCGCTGACGGAGGGAAACGGTCCCCCAGGAGCGGCCCCCCCAGGAGCAGCCCCCCCAGGGGTCCCGCCTGTCATCAGATAGACGAGACCCACACAAACAGCCGTGGACACAGCCCAGGTGAGTCCACGTGAGTCCAGATGAATGCCAGCGGTCCAGGTGAGTCCAGGTGAGTCCAGCCGAGTCCAGGTGAGTCCAGGAGCCACTGGAGGAAATGTTGCATGTGTCCTGAAGCTTCGGTCATTATCACTATTTGTGAATGTGGTAGTTTGAGGAGTTGACAGGCTCCAGGTGTAATAAAGTTTCCAAACACAGTTTGTTTGTGATCTGTTGCAGGTGAAAGACGTCCGGCGACTAGAGATGCGTCTCTGGTGGTCGCCTTCATATGTAAAGTAGGAAACTTGTTGTGTTTTTATTGATTTGAACACGTGAAGGAGCTTCTTGTATCCGACCTTCTTCTTCTCTTCTTCTCAAACACTTTTCACAGCTTCACCCCAAGAAAGGAAACTTCTTAGTGGCTCAGGCCAAGGAGCTGGGTTTACCTGTGTGAGTGTGTTTAAATGTGATCAGAACATGGAGTTATTGATATAGTTATTGATCTTTTGAATTCGTTATGTTAAATATCATCATTCTGGGTTGGAGTGAACCAGGTTTCACAGCTTATTATTCCCCCATTTAAAAGATGCTGAATATTATTACTATTATAGATTATAACTCGACTGTATGTGTAGATATAATAATAATAATAATAATAATAATAATAATAATAATAATAATTCTTGTTTCTGTAAAGGTCAGTATTATTTGAACTTGTGTTTTTTGACTTTCTTTCTGTTTCTGTTCTGGTTTTGATTCATTGTTTCAGAATATAGAGAATAAATGTCTCCGCTTATTTTGTTCGAGCAACAAAATCGACATATTTTCACTTCCTGTGATGTAAAAGAGAAAAACCAGCAGTTATTCATTCATTTCTTATAGCATTTTAAATGCTACTCTATCATCACATATAAGTTGCTACTTTAAACTCCAGGAGACGACAAACAAAAACGACCAAACACCAGATTATGTTGAAAAATCATGTGTTGTTCTTGGAGGTTTCAAGCTTTGTCCAAACTCTCGAGACTTCGTATTGTGAAACGTTTCTCTTCTCCACAGAGGCACAGCAGCAATCGGTCCTCTCATCGCAGCTCTGAAGGCCGGGAGAAGTATCACGCATGAAGGCAAAGACGTGCGTCGTGAACTCAGAGTCTGGTCCGACCTCCAACCTCTGACCTTCAGCCGCTGAACTCTGCTTTCTGTGCCGTAGATCCGGCCGGAGCAGGTCTGCACTCCCCCTGACCCAGGACCAGTCTTTATCATCGCCGAGTGTCCGTCGGAGCAGTTTGTCGAGGCGCTCTGCAGCAGTCGGCAGCTGAAAAGGTGGCGCTCGGATGATCTGAGAAGTCGTTAATGTTGGTTTCTTTATCTAAAAATGTCCCTCGTCCCCTCTAGACACCAGACGGGAGGGACGGAGGACGCTGCTGCGCTGGTGGTCCACATGACTCCAGAGTCGGTTTTGAAGAGCGATGACTACCAGAAGTGGATGGAGAGGTGTGTAATCTCTCCGGAGGGAGTCCTGCTCCTGTTGAACTCTGCTGAGCGTCTTCTCCGTGTTCCTGCAGGTTTCCACCCACGACAGAACACCTGATCCTCAACGAACACGTCTGCACCGTCCACAACATCAGAAGTCACAAGATCCAGGCCCAGCTGAACATGATCCACCCGGACATCTTCCCAGAGCTCAAGTTGTGTAAAACACAGGTAACTGGTGGAGACTGTAAATTCAGTTTATTTCTGAGGTGAATCTCTTTTAGTTAAACACAGAAATGAATGCACAACATTTATAATAACTGATTTAATAGTTTAAACATTCACTGCTTTCAGCGTCTCCAATGTTTGGATGCACTGCTTTTCTGTTTCTCATCGATGTAAACTAAACATGTTTTGGACATTTGTCACATTTTCAGCAACATCTGCTGTCATTTCACACACATTACCATATTATTGTATATTATGTAATACTTTTAACTGTAATATATTTATAATGGTTCCCCTCTGCTCCGTCGTGTTTTATGCTTGATGTTTTTTTATTGCACTGATTTAAAAGCAGAGTTCACAAAGTGATAAAAGAAGTCTGCAACATGAAGAAAACATCTTTTTTTTAATCCCCAGGAGCCTCAGGTGGCTCTGCACGTCCCCAATGTCCGAGCCGAGTGTCTGCTGAAGTTCCAGCTCCGACCCGTGATGGAGTGGCAACGGTTAGTTTCCCTTCAGTTTAAGCAGCTGCGAGCGCTGCCCTGCCACAGAGACAGAGACCCCCCCCTCCAGTGTGTTCGCATGCAGCCGTGTGTCTTCTTGACTCTGTGTTTGGTCCATTAGAGATGCCGTCCCCTCCTGCAACACCGAGGAGTTTGTGAAAGAGGCTTCTGAGGTCCCAAACTTCCTGGAAGAGGTGGACAAGTGCAGGAAGATGTGCTCCGCTGATGCTGCTCAGACCTCCGGTGACAAACCACATGGACGCTCCTGCAGTGATGTTTAATGGGAAACTGTGAATTAGCATCCAGTTTTATTTGCAGTAGCTTGGTGAGTGTCGACTTACAGTTCTGTTTTCTGCTGCAGGGCAACGAGAAAGTTACCCAGAGGTGGTTTTCCTGGGAACAGGATCCGCTCTTCCTATGAAGATCAGGAACGTCAGTGGCACTTTAGTTAATATCAGGTATGAACCTGAGGTTTCAAATGCTGCTCATTTGTATTCATTCAAAGTGACCAGTGGACAATCATCCAGATTATAGAACAACTCCTTTTTACAGTTTAATCTTCATCTTATTTATTTAATCACGTTGATACAATCGTCAATGTGCTTTCACAAGGAAATAAAAATACAGCAAAGCGAGCGACACAAAAGGTTCAACACTCAGAGGTTCGACACTCAGGGGTTCGACACTCAGGGGTTCGACACTCTGGGGTTCGACACATTTAGAGGTTCGACACTCAGAGGTTCGACACTCAGAGGTTCGACACATTTAGAGGTTCGACACTCAGAGGCTCGACACTCAGAGGCTCGACACTCAGAGGTTCGACACACTCAGAGGTTCGACACTCAGAGGTTCGACACTCAGAGGTTCGACACTCAGAGGTTCGACACACTCAGAGGTTCGACACTCAGAGGCTCGACACTCAGAGGTTCGACACACTCAGAGGTTCGACACACTCAGAGGTTCGACACTCAGAGGTTCGACACTCAGAGGTTCGACACACTCAGAGGTTCGACACTCAGAGGAGGTTCGACACTCAGAGGAGGTTCGACACTCAGAGGAGGTTCGACACTCAGAGGAGGTTCGACACTCAGAGGTTCAACACATTTAGAGGCTCAACACATTTAAAAGGCTCGACACTCAGAGGTAAACTAGTGCAGTTTAAATCAAGTGAAAATAAGCTTCTTGTAGCAGGAAAGGCAACAAGTGTTGCTTACATGTTCTGTCACTGTAGAAAACAAACCATCTACTAAACAAAAGGTCTGACTGAACGTTACAGACTCTGTGAATGGAGGCGTTACTGCAGGACTGTTGTGTTAGTCTTCATTAGTTTCAGCTGGGTGTCCTGTATAAACTGGCAGCTGAGAGTATCCTAAACGTCTTCTGCACCATATGTTGCATTATAGAGGCTGTAAAGATGCACTCGTGGTTCAGAGACTTTGTTTTTGGTGCAGATGTGTAAAAACTAAAATAAATAATGATGTGTATAGTTGAATTGCACCTGGAAATCCTTTGAGGTGCAATCATAGCGGTAGAAGAGTAATTCGGTGTTTGACCAGTGTTGATATGATATATTATTATATATATTCCCTCCCTTGATGTCTGTTTCCTGCTCTCACCTTTACATTTAGCCCGAACCAGTCGGTGCTGTTGGACTGTGGAGAGGGGACCTTCGGGCAGCTCTGCAGACACTACGGGGACGGCGTGGACGAGGCCCTGTCCAAGATCTCAACCGTCTTCATCTCACACATGCATGCTGACCACCACACGGTAAGCAGCTTTACACGGTGACTGCGTTGTGGTTTCATGTGTGAAAGACCAGATGATCTCGATATAAAGTGAGCTGCTTCACATCAGGATCCTGATATTCACCTTTTTGTCTCAGGGGCTGCTGATGCTGCTGTATCAGAGGGAAAGAGCACTGGTATGTCAAAGAAAACACTTTCTTAGGTTCTTTAAAAATAAATTATTATTATTAAACTTAAAGTTTTGTCTCTTAGGCAACATTGGGGAAGACGTTCAGCCCGATCTACCTGGTGGCTCCAGTCCATATCATGACCTGGCTCAACCAGTATCATGATTACTGTGAGGAGATCCTGAACCATATCAAGTATGTGGACACGAGAGAACAACTTATACTTCACCTCTGTGCTCCCAGACTGGATGTGTGTGTGTGTGCTGGATTTAAATGATAAAAATCTCATGTAAAGTTTGGTTTCTGTTTAAAGGAGTTTCATGTAGGCTACTGGAAGAGTTTCTGGTTTGGTAACAGTATTATCTTGTGATTTACAATGATGCATGTTCAGCATGTTGACCAAAGAACTTGCTGTAACCCGCAAAGAGCATTATTATTATGATTATTATACAACAGCCCTAATACGCCGTTGTATAATACTGATGCAAACGTGTAAGAAGCATTAGTTAAACTACTTTACACATGGTTAGCTAGTTTTAACTACTTTATATACAGGTAGCTAGTGTTAACTACTTTATATACAGGTAGCTAGTTTTAACTACTTAATATAGCCTACAGTTAACTGGTTTTAGTCACTTTACATACGTTGGCTAGTTTTAACTACTTAATATACAGTTAGCTAGTTTTAACTAAATATACAGTTAGCTAGTTTTAACTACTTAATATACAGTTAGCTAGTTTTAGTCACTTTACATACGTTGGCTAGTTTTTACTACTTAATATACAGTTAGCTAGTTTTAACTATTTTACATATGGTAGCTAGTTTTAACTACTTTATATAGAGTTGGCTAGTTTTTACTACTTAATATACAGTTAGCTAGTTTTAACTATTTTACATATGGTAGCTAGTTTGAACTACTTTATATACAGTTGGCTAGTTTTTACTACTTAATATACAGTTAGCTAGTTTTAACTATTTTACATATG
>JAVQJL010009619.1:0-17890 GCA_036024295.1 Nannoperca obscura | reverse complement strand
CACACACACACACACACACACACAAACATCTTTACCCTAAATATAACATGAATTTAACATATCATGCACCAATATAGTGCACTCATAAATATATAATATGTGTAAATAATAATAATAATACACATCTTATGTACTATGTAGACTTACACTCCTTTTTACTGATTATGAATGGGAAATATGTGCAAAGCATGCACACAAGCACACACTCACTCTCCTGTGGTTGCACTGGGATTATTCTGTCTCTGTGTTGTTTCTTATCTTCCTCTGTCGAGCGTGATCACAGCTGGGTGATTTCACTCTGGGTTTAATAACCATTTAATTCATCTACAGGCTCTCATACTATCTTTCTAAATTCATGCCTCTACAGTATTAATGAGAGCACAAAACCCCTGTTATAACAATTCAGGCTGCCAAACAAAGGTGTTGGCTGCTGGTGATGAGGTGGGGGGTGGGGGGTTGGCAACAATGGGTGCTATTTTATGAACAAATATGCCTCTGCTGACTACTTCATTGTGGGTTCAGAAAAGGAGGTTTGTCATTTGTTATTGACAAATATTATTATTTTAATGAAATAATAATCAAATATCTGCGCAAGATGGCTATTAGCCTTCTCTGAGAACTGATAAGCATTTTTCTTTGCAGTGATGTTGAGCAGGCCTAGTGACAACAAAGTTACATGATGTACAGTAGTTACTTGCAGTTTCAAAGTTGCTACTGCAACTTATTTTCATGAAAAAGGACCTGCACACCTGCACAGGTGTTTTTAGTTGTGGCTGACTAGACCTGTGCTCCGGTTGAAGGCTTTGCTGGATTACATGAGGTCACCAGACTCTGGAGAAATAACCCCTTGTTCACCCATTCACTATTACTTACTACTACTTATATAACAGACACTCAAACGTTACTCTATTTGAAGCAGTAAATTGAGATTTCAAAGCATTTGACAAAAGAGACAAGTTGGAGAAAGGTGTATTAATTTGTTACAAAGCTTTGCAAAGGCAGGGACTCTGTGGCAGACATTGTTACAGGTAGTCATCAGTCTTTTTAAAGAAATGAAAGTATGATCTGATATTAATAACGTCTGTATTTGTATCTGTGGCGTCTACATCTCTACATCCCTCTGCAAGTGGGAAGCACAGCTGTGAAATGTAACATTGCTCATCGCAGCCAGCTGCAGTGCATGTAGCTCATCTCACAGTGGGACTGTGTCGTTTTGCCTTTTGTCGTTGTTTAGAGTAGTATAAGTAAACACAGTAGTGCTGAAGAAAAAACATACAATAAGCATTACCACGATATAAGGCTGTCAGACACATGACGCAAGTCGCAAGGAAAATGTTTTTCTGTCTTTAAAAGCTTTTGCTTTTTGGAGGTTAATAACAAGAAAAGTGGCTAACCAACATTTCGGACAATATGATGTAAACACACCATGCAATGTTTTTGATGTCATTAGTTATCTTCAACCAGAAAACAATAGCATTTCAGAGGATTCAGTATTCTCTTTTTAAAAAGAAACTGCATTTACGGTCACAGTTTTACAAAATAGACATTAAGCTTTTCAAAATGATAAAGCTTCAGCTAGATTCACCACACAGCAGAATGTCAAGGGGGGAGGCAAAATAATTAAATGATACAATCATTTTAATATAACTTTAAAACTTGACTCTCTGACGGTGGTGTTGGAGAGGAGGACAATGTCCAAGTTAAGGAGCATCTTGGACAATGAGTTCCACCCACTGTATAACATATTCATGGAACACAGGAGTAATTTCAGCAGTAGGATGATCTTTCCTAAATGCACTACTGAGCGCCACAGGAAATCCTTCCTGCCTGTGGCCATCAGACTATACAACTCCTCACTCTGACAGACAGTGAGGAGGAGGAGGCCACTGGACTCTAATGTTAAACAACAGTGCAATAACTCTATCAAAGTCTCTTGTGTAATAACTTAGGGTTTAGTAACGTTTATATTTATACATATATTTTTTGTATATATCCTTAGTTTTATATTCTTTTAATTTCTCTTTTATTTATTTTCTACTGTTTCTTTTTCTTGTTCTCAATAACTTTTTCTTTTTCTTGCAGTGCAACTGTACAAAAAGCAATTTCCCTTCAGGGATCAATAAAGTATTCTGATTCTGATTGATTCTGATTCTGATTCTGATCTAATGTACGGATGATGCAGAAATCTAAAGGTGCTCCATGTTCATAATGAATTGCTGTTAATTTAAAGATGTAAAAAGTCAGCCTCTACCCAGCAGTGTTGATTGCGTCAGCTTTACAGTAAGTGTGATTATAATTATGCACAAACTTTTTTCTTTCCATTTGTAAAGATGAGCTGTCATCAAGTCAAACTTAACATTACAAATTAAAAACTGTCAATTTTTGTGTGTGTGTGTCACTGACATAAGAGAAGATGAAAAGAGATAATTGAAAGTGAAACTCTTACAGGCTAAATGATACTCTCTGTTTCTGCATAGCCACGAGGGTTTCAGGGATGTAAATTATGCCGTCTGGGCACGTCCACGCTGACTGTCAGAGTGAACACGTCCACTTATGCAGACATCCAGCACAATATAAACACAAACGTGTGAATGTGTGTCCATTTAGGGAAATAGTAGGCCCTTTATAGAGACTCTATATATTAAAAAGGAGAGAAAGGCTGACAGTCTTCATAGAAGCCAATAGGGAATGAAAGCAAAGGTCTGATTGGAAATGCAGTTGCACCAATGTGAGAAAACACTGACCCATCACTTACACCATGGGCTCATATATCCTAAGTATCAGAATTTATCTAACATTGTTTTTTCCTACATTGAGATCATTGTATTTTTTGACTGGAATAAAAGGGCAATTTTTTTCATTACCTTTCCTGTGTTTTACATGACATTTATGGGACATTTTGGCAGGTTTATCATAAAATGGGAGATTATCATAAAATGCAGGAGTCAGAATGCCCTGCAGTTCAGATTCAACAAACTCAATCAAATATTCGGACAATTGTGCCGTTTAGTGTTTAAAGACTGGGCCAAAGGGTGGTGGTGCAGAGCAGACAACCTTGTTGCTGTAGTTGATTCAGTGTTGGTTTGGTTTAACATGGGGTCTATTTTTAGCCTGACATCTGAAGTATCCATGGAGTCTAAATGTGGGAAAAGCCTGTCCTCCTTCCTCCCTGGGTGTCTGATGTTTCCCAGCAAGGCTTCTACAGCCTTCTCTGTGTGTGTGTTTGTGTGCGTGGGTGTGTGTGTGTGTGTGTGTAAGAAAGAGTGAATCAGTGTATGTCTGTAAGTGAGAAAGTCTTTGTGTGTGAGGAGAGTCTGTGTGTGCACACATTTTCGTTTGACTGTGTAGGAGAGTTTTACGTGTGGGTGTGAGAATGTGTGTGTGTATATCAGAGTAGAGGTGTGTGTGTGTGTGTGTGACATAGTGCGTGTGTGTTTAGCAGTGCATGGAGACCAGAGGACTGTGGGAGGACTTCCTCTGTGGATCCTCTCTGTTTTCTTTTTAAAGAATGACATTCTTAAGCTGTTTCACTTTTCAGGCAGGAAGTGGAAACCAGCCAAAAATGATTAAAACCAGGAATGGCAACATAACAGCTCGAGCATCGCCACAGAGTTTGGAGTGTTGACACAAAGTCAAACAGACATGATATATTGTTTAATAAATGTGAATAACTGGTGGAACAGCACATTCAGGTCTGGGAAAGTAGATCACAGCTTTTAAGAAATCTGAATATTCTTACATTTTCTGCAACATTAGTCTTTTGCAAATGATTGGTTTCTACATGTTGAAACTCTACCCTCTGTTGGCCAAAGAAATCTACTTTTTGTTTCTGGCAACAGGCCTGATGGGGAAAAAACAACCTGTGTTCCTGGTGGGCTATTTTGTCCAGCTGCAAGTTGATACTGTTTTATCACGCAACTTGTTGATCCATGACTACCCAAGTTTAGTTTCGGAAAAGTTTCAGGTGGAAAACCATATCAAGTATATGGTCTTGTCACCAAGTTCCAAACATCACTTTTGTATCATGTTTTGTGTAGTTTTCACTCCTATAACGCTCCTAAACTGCCAGAATTATCAGCATATTAAGTTATATTACTAACTCTCTCGCCAAACACAATGTTGACATTGGACGGTTTTGCAAAACCGCAGTTCAATGCATGTTCACTGCCACAGTTTTTGTATGATATATGATTTGACTCAAAACATGCACTGCAGCTACAGTAAGGTTTACATGGATGGATTCCGAGACAGGCCTGCCAGGCACAAGTCCAGGGTCCCAAGGGGTCAGGGGCCCTCTAAGCCAGAACCCCTCTGAGCTGTTATAACTTACAATTTGACTCTAGTGCTGCTAAATCTTGCCATTTTCTTACAAACTAATGTGTTAGCAGTGGACACAACTGATGTACTAGATATACCATTTCCATAAAAAGAGTACCATTGCACAATAACCTTGTCTGACTCACAATGGAGCGTTTTTAAATCTTTTTGTTCCTTATGAAGACCTGGCACCTACATTATGTGTTATTTTCAGTGCAGTCATCTCTGACAATGTGCCATTCAACAAGACATTAAGGCTACCCTTTACATCCTCCTTAATCCATCCTTAAATGTGTATGTACAAACTACTGTAAATGCATAAACAGGAGTAAAAGTTGGTATAAAATGATATATTTTAATTCCATTTTAGGCATTAGTTGATGGGAGCTGCTCTGACCATATGCATGCAAGAGCCAGATAACCTCCAATTCCTGTACCGCCCAACATTACAATAATCAGTAACTACACAGTACAGAGGGTCAACGGTCAGAGGTCAAGCACTCAATCTACAAATGTCAAATGTTCAATTGCAAATATGCATATACAAATATCCATGTGTGTTTAGAATGATCATGTACGTTGAAGAAATATAAGAGGGAGAAACAAGAGGGAAAGCTCAAAGTCATAATCGCATCCATCAAGTAGTTACTCGCTCCAGCTCGCTCCCAGCTCACCCACGTTGGTGTCAGTTTTACGAGGCAATGCCAGTTCAGCAGTAAAGAGATATATGGGGGTTTATTTTTAGACAAAACACAGTTGGCCTTCCCTCTCACTGAAAAGTATTTTTCCTTAAAAGATGTATGAATGGTGCTGGGGATTCAAAATGCATCTCTCATGCATTGTTAATGAAGGCTCCATAACCATTCTCATGACTCCAGGTCGGGATAAGTGCAACCTATCCTTGTTTTCAAAACTTACACTGAAACACTGTCTCAGATTTGTGAATTATTGACCAGCACACAGATGTTGCCTGATGAGGACGGTGGCCTACTGTATGGGTGTTTTTTTTTTCTGTGGGACACAATGACTAAGAACTCCACATAGTTTTTGGTTAGTTTTTTACAGATTTTGTGGTTTATGTCCTGTTTTTACAGAGTTTATTGCTTTGTTGTCCTTAACTGCTCAATGACAAATCTGACTTGATGTGACTTGAATATAATAGGTCAGTTTTTTTTTTTATCTGACCAAAATTCAGATTAACAAAGTTTGTTAATCAAGGGTCTACCTCACTTTGAGGGCACAAAGTAAGAAGAGGAAAAAAGAGATAGAGATAGATAAATATGACTTTCCAAGGATGTCCTAGTCTAAGAGCAACTGAAATGTGTACATTTAAGCAGAGCCTTTATTTTCTTGGAGGATTTAAAATAAGTAATTGAGAGACAATCTGAATGATAAAATGTAAATAAGGGAAAATATACTGAAGGTCTAAGGAGGAAAACACAGATGAAAGTGCTTTTAAACATTTTACTTTTATGATATTTGATATCTAAAAGTTTAAAAAAAATCAAAACCCACCAAAAAGATTTCTTCCCTAAGGTGCTGCAAACCTGAGGAAGTTACCATTCGCTCCAAAAACACTCCTAACCAGTGCAGAAATAAAGATGAACCTAAAGAGGGAAATTTGAACATCTACATCATGGAAGGCCAACTGTCAGCAGCTAGGCCTACCAGTGTGAAATCTCCCTCAGCATCATTTGATTTTGATGAATTATACCAGACTACAGACCATTTTAGCGAAAGATTGTCCAGGTACTCAGATTGTGGGAGTTTCAAACAGATGGATTTCTGGTAACTGAGACTCCTCCAGCGAGTGATTCCAGTTGAGCAGATGCCTTATTTTCTGTAAGCTGAGGTGATGTATCTACATCTTCCTCTTCAGCTCTCTCTCCACTTCCTTCTTCTTCTCTCTTTTTCTCACCACAGGAGTGGGGCAGTCGAATAAGGTAGTTATGATGAACCGTCACTCAGATCCTGACAACAGCTTTCTCAGCCACTCATGCTCGTTGGAGTCCAATTGATAATATGGCTCCATCAATGTCACGGCGTCACAGGGCCCCGTTTAAATGCACTCCCGGCGCTGTCGGATAAATCACATCAAACATCACTAACAGATACCCCCCTTCCCTCCTTTGTCGGTAATTGTGGTATTCCTGTCCTGCCGTAGATGTTCAATCCCTGGATCCCTCAACCAATTGGCTCTGACAAGGGGGAAAGCAGTTCCTGTCAAAACTGTTAAAGGGGAGGATGATATTTAAGCGGAGTACCGGATAACAGATATCTATCACCTCTCTGCAAGCCTACATCATTCTAAAGGATTGCTTGATCAAGATGTCTTCCCTCTACTACTTCCCTGGCTGAAAGTAAAGTTATTACTCGGTCATGATGACTCCATGCTTCTTCGGTGGGAGGGAATGTGACAGGTAGAGAGCAGGCATGTGCAAGGCAGATATGCCCGAGGAACATGAATAAGTCAGGGGGAGGTTGTATTAAATATTCATTCTACTGATATCGCTCTTTGTCACATCCTCTTTAACAACAATGAGTATGGGCGGAGGAGGAGAAGGAGGAGGAGGTGGGTCCTTAAACTGGCGCTGGCTAGACATGTCATGCAGCATCAAGTCACGACTGGGTATTTAACCTGAGGCAAGGAGGATTCACAGCTAACTCGTACCGTTTGTTTTAACCTGCGTGCTGCGGCAGATGGGTGGGGTCTAGCTGCCTGGGAGGGGAGAACAGCACGAGCCAGAGTGTAAACTAAACACGGCAACAGCTGATTTGACTGATTGGCACACCATCTACCGGAGGAATTAGCTGCTAAAATCTTTTGGTTGAGATGGATATCAAAAGTCTGTCAGGTCTTGATAGCAAACAAGGCCACTTCAGAGGAATATTATAAAAGTTTGAGGTGCAGTTTAGCAGAACATTTTTTTTTCGCACACGCTTTCTAAAACTAACTTGTGTGTTAGCATCTAATTAGCAACCCATCAAAACCCTTCTGTTAATATGTAAAAATATCTAGTCTGTAGAGTGGTGACTAAAGGAAAGGAATAATGAAAATACAGAAAATAACAGTAATGCAAACATGATGAAAGTTCTCTTGACTAAACCTTTAAACAGTTTTTGTTCTTGTCTGGGTAACGTTTAGGATTAAGTTTCATTTTGAGAACCATCCAACAAACTACAAAACCCCCTAAATTACTGATCAAATTGCATTAAAGAAGAACTAAAACTAGTAAAAGTAGTTTTAGTTTTGACAGAAATGGATCAAAGTGTAGTGACCGACTGAACAACTTTTTGGGCAACACTGTAGGGCAGCATTACCCCAACAGATGTCTCTACACATGATGCAGTGATTCCATGGCAACCTCACGCTCAGATTGTTTCTGCTCTGTATTTTGCAGTTTGCTGTTGATGCTGGCAGATAAGTTGACATGTCATGTTGCTCTGAAATTATCCTTATGAGTCACATCAAGTTTGAAAAACACTTTCATTACAAGTGAATTGTGTGGCACCTAATATGAATGAGATGTGGTTATAAAGAATAAAATGATACTTGCAATGAGGTACACAACAGATTTCGCTAAACTCCTTGCATTGATCCCAAAAGGTTACTTCTTGATCAACTCTGTTGCACATGTTGCCCTACTTTTCAAAGAAATGTTCCCATTGCTCTGCAGTGATCCCTGTAAATTATAAGAATAAAGTGCCTGCATCCTGCAGGGTTTTTGTCTCTGAAGACACAAGAGCACTATGTCTGACTATTGCACTGCTTAACTGCGGGTTTCGGTCTATGCGGAGCACCAGCTGGATGCAAAAGAGAATGTGAATGTCGTCATCTGAGTCTGTTTTTTGATATCAGTGAGTAATCTCTGCCACAGCAAACAACTGAGATGAAGACAACACTAGCAGTGCCAAATGGGCACCTCATAGGTGCTGATTCATGGCTATGCATTTCTGAAGCAGCGACAAATACAAATGCACATCTCTCAAGTTCAACAAATAGCTCACAGCTACATTAATGAACTGCACTCGGTCATGAAATATGTCTGAGTAAAGGAGAAGTAGGTAGGATAAATCCAGCCAGCAGTGCCGGCCTGCCAAGACATGCAAAAGCTTCTCCTCGTTAGGCGACAATTGCCCATCCACCATAGGAGCAACAGCAGAGCCAAACTTCATAATATTACAATGTAAATCAAAAAGTCAACATGAGAAAGAGGGGAGGAGAATCATAAAATGCGCAGTAAATCCTAAAATCAAAACTCAGCATCCTTTGGTTCCTAAATGCACTGCTGTCATAAAAGCATTTCCATCGACAAATGAGTCTGCGGGAAAGGTCAATAGTTAATTGAATAATCTATCACCTTGGGATGGACAGAGTGTACCACACTATGCAATCAATGACAGGCGCATTAAAAGGTCAGCCACAGACTTCCATGATAAGTCACCTGGTTAATGTTTTCTTTGGTTATACACAGCTCGAGGGTCGGTGGAGAACAGCTGACAGGCTGCTTTGGCTGTGAGCCGGGCTCAACAAACCCTGGTCAAATATCAGGTGCAAGAGAGTAATGAGGAGTTTTGATCCAAAATGAAATGTGAGAAGGTTGACGCCTACTCTATGGTACTGAAGTGATTAGTTGATCAACAGAAAATTAAGGAGTCATTTATCAAGCAAAAATGCCAAACATTCCGTGGTTTCAGCTTCTAAAAAGCAATCCTTTTCTTCCTTTCTCTGGTGTATATCATATGTTGGGGACACAATTTGTGGAACTTACTGTTACAAAGGGTTGTTTCCAGACTTTAGTGCAAAAATACTTAACTAGTTATCTAATTGAGGGCAAATTGCAGGTCAAAGCAGTGAAAAGGAGGAAATGTTCAATTACTTTGTCTCACCTTAAAGCAAGGAGAAGAAACATCGCCAGTTGTGACGATAGGTCAGTTTACATAAATTGTACAGCTTGCTTAAAGCCTCCTTTATGTTTCATATGAAAGGGAAGAATTAAAATATTTTAGCAAAATAATACAAAGTCTGGTATCCACTGCAGCTGAACATTACCAATGCAACAGGAAACCTAATTTAGAGTAATAGTGGTGCATTTGCAGCAATATCATTGTGTCACTGTGACCACCCTATCAATTATTAATGAAGAGCATTTCCTTATGATGCCAATTTATTCCCATTCATATGTGTACTTTTGCAGAAAGGTATGGCGGTCTTTGAAACAAAGAAAGGATTGCAATGTTAACAGATGCTTCCAAGAAAAGAAAAAAACAATAATTATGCAAATATGAGACAGAATAATTATGGACATATTCATTATTTATAGGTTTGGCTTTGCTTTGTGCTATCATAAACTAACTGAGCTGAATGTGTGATTGTAGCTTTCCCCTTTAATTGTGTGTACATAGAATTATGCCATTTATTTCAACCATTGCTAACGCAATTTCATTATGACCATGGGGTAGAAGGATGGTGATTGCCAATTTGGTTCTCTGAGAAACTTCATATTTTCTGTACTTTTATATGCATGCATTTGTTTTTTCTCTCCTCACATCTAAATGTTTACTTTGCTGGGAATATTACATTATAAAATCCATATAAATGAGTAAAATTACTGCTGAAACTGATGTAATGATGGCCCCTACCGAAGAGAATCTTCTTGATGTAATCAGTGAACGGCACAAAGAAGCCATTTTTTCCAGTAATTGGACATGGTGGTACAGTTGCTCATTTGTCCAGTGTTTAGTCTTTGTTTTAAGTCATTGTAACTGAAACAAAACAAAAAACAAGAGTCAGTTTGTAAGATCCAACAGGTTTATGCAGATTGTCTTGGCCTCAGGGAGAGTATATGTAGAAAGTGAGAAAACTGATCTCAAACGTTTTGAATTGATGCATCTTATATGTTAAAATTGTATTTAGACTCTGTCTGTTACATTTTAACCCATACAATGCATAGAGAGGCCATTCATAGCAACAGAAGAACATTGATTTCATATTTGGCTTTTTCCTACTTTGTTTGTTTTAATCTTTTTATGTAAAATGTATGCAGGCTATGTGAAATTAAATTATTCTAATAACACACACATTTGCTCACTTATTACTTAACTTTGGGACTGCTGTACTGAACAATCCTGATTGGGATACTATATTGTTTTCTTTTGTAAACTCATTATTTTTTATCTTTATTTTAACTAATGCATCCATTTTTTCTACTTACTTACTTGAACTACTCTGACTCTCTATGTTCTACTTGCTAGTTCTTACAACAGCCAGTGTAGACGTGTAGATGTTAAATGAGTTAATGCTGTGAGTGTCCTCTCTACACATTCTATTTCTACCTTTATGTCAGTTACCTGTCCTGTAGACTACCGGTTTCCGTCACTCAGCGAGTTTCTAAGACAGGGTGGTTTTATGCTAAAAAAGTCAATACATGCTTAAATGCGTATTTATAGATTTATAAATAAAATTTGGAATCAGATTGTTAACAAGTGTGTAGCTCCCTCCTCCGTAAGTGTGCCTCAATTCTTCATATATTCTGCTCTAACAACACAGGTTGCTTTAACTTCCTTCACATTATTATCCTCCATTCTTATATACACATGTAGGACCAATTCAAATCACCATTCCAATCCGCTGCATGCATTCATTTCTAATTGTAATTATTTTTACAATGAGGAAATTGTTTTATCAGAGGACCCACATTTTAACCTTTCATCCTCTAAAAAAGTAGCCTATCTTGTCAAAAGTAAGTTGTAGCCACTTTTTTAAAATAGTTTGTGTTTCATTATAAATTATAAACTTCATATCATCCCTATGAAGTGCAAACAATATCCCCTAAACGCAGACGTACCCCTGCTGAATTCTCTGAGAAGACATGGCCACTTGTCATGGAAGATCAGATTTGTCGTTTTCCGTCTCTCTAGTGTTTTGAAGATGGACCTCTTCACATTGATCCTCTGTGGCGTTTGTTTGTCATCCCATGAACCATCACTGTCAAACCCAGAGCCGCTCTATTCCCAGCGTGCCGCTCATCCCAAAGAGGGTTTAGACATACAATTAGGCACGGTTATAGCACCATCAGTGATGCAGCGTTGAGCGACTTGCAGAGTCCAAATCAACATCCCATTTATCTCAAACATTGTCGAACGCATGCAGTATCCCTCTGTTTGAAAAGGATAGAATAAAGTTTGGGTACAAACTGCCAAACAACTATTATTTTCAATCCTCTGATGTGATGTGACTTTCTTTAATAATTCATCTGCTACATCATGTCACGCTTGTCACTGAAATGCTCTTATGATCCCAGCGCTCCAATCATGACAGACGGTTAAATAAGCTTCATACTATTTCATTTGTACCTTATATTTTGTGCCCTCACCGCACAGTAGACATCTGATACTGTGCATGTGCTTTTCAGTTTTTCTTCATACGCCTTTGAGGCATAAAAAAAGAATAAGAGATTTAACAGGAAGGGGGGAAAAATGAATGTGGAAATACTAACGTCGACGATTCCATTTATATTGTCCGTACTAAGTGTGAGCTCAGTCACTTTGAGGAGTGCCGCTCTTAAAGGCTCTTTGCTGAAAATGTCCATAACTCAATAGAAACTTGGCTGCGTCTCGGGCTACTTCCTCTCTCCTGCAATCCTTCACGGGAATACTTTATGTGCCATCACCTCCCTGCGATGGAGAGCGAAGCAAAAGTGATGTCTGTTTCCTGTCAAGGAGCTTCCCTTCAGCAGCCGAGATGTTTCGCCTCCCCACAGATCTGTGTGCCGATAAAAGTTCTGCAAGGTTTGCTCTTGCTGGACGTTGTTTTTGTTACTTTGCCAGGCAGCATTATTGGCAGAACATGGAATTCAGCCATTAGAACCTGAGTTCATTTCCATGAAAAATGTAGTGATTTACTGAGTTAATAGCAATTAAGCACGTCACAGAATACAGTCACAACTGGCCGTTTTCAACAGTAATGGCTCCTTTCAAAATAACTGTTTCCGTCAGTTACCCATCTCTGAGTTGTTTGATACTGACATATCGCTGAATATGTTTTTGGAAGTTGTTTGCAAACTGGTACTTTTACATCTAATTGTCTTAAATATCTTTGTATTCTGTTCCTTCTAGAAGGTATTGTTCAATAAGCAGTATAATTAATTAAGTATAATGGTGAACAGTGCATTTACTCAATACAGCGTTTAAGTAGAATACTTTGTTTCTAGTTTATGCTACTTGTATATTCTACTCCACTACATTTCAGAGGCGAATACTGTACTTTTTTTCTCCAGAACATTACTTTGACAGGTATATTGTTACAAAATGTATATAATTATAGCACAGACTTTTTTTTATATTTATAGAAATATAAATATGCTATATTTTCTATTAGACAATAGCCTTTATTGGACAGTAGAGCCAAATAGAAACAGGGTAGAGAGGGGAAAGACATACAGGAAATGTCCCCAGCTGTACTCAAACAGTGGACGTGGAGTAGGCGTGGAGGTCCAAATCCTGCTACAACATTATAGGAGCTTACATATTAAATGGTAAATAAATCTTACATAGCGGTTTTCAACCTTAATTGTTCCAAAAGCGCTTTCCAGATTGGTCTCAATCACACCGATGGTGAAAAAGCATGCAAGGTGCTGGCCTGCACCAGGAGCAACTTACGGTTCGGTGTCTTGTCCAAGGACAAGCTTGGGATGGAACCGCCAAGCCTGGGTTTAATGGATGACCTGTCCTGAGCCAACGTCGAGGGGCCATTATGGATTTTAAGAGTAGTGGAATATTTTTATACTGTAGCCTTGCAACTTTTACTTAAGATGTAAATACTTCTTTTGGGAAGAATACGTCTCTATAACTGCACAAATACTCTTCAACTCTCATCTAGACTACTGATATTCTTTTAGGTTACTCTGAGAGTTTGTCC
Source organism: Nannoperca obscura (assembly GCA_036024295.1). NCBI lineage: Eukaryota > Metazoa > Chordata > Actinopteri > Centrarchiformes > Percichthyidae > Nannoperca > Nannoperca obscura. Next base: position 4,653 of record JAVQJL010009619.1, on the reverse strand, counting down.
CCCCAACAGTTATCTAATGCACAATAAAAATCTTAATTCATCAAAGTAGCTTTGGACAACATGACTGACCTATTGCTGAGATTAAATGGAAGGCCACTGAAAACTTGCTATATCGCCACTTCAAACATTTTGTCCGTCTTGCATTTGTCAGTCTTGCTCTTCACCTGTGACACAGAAGACAAATCAAATCACTCTGACTCTTTCAGTCTTGGTCCTATATAGGTGTTTGGAGCCGTATCAGCTGGCCCCGATCACAGCATTACTCAGGTTAACACCACATCTCCACCTCCGCTGTTAGTGTTGCTCTGATCTCGGCCTCTTAATCCATCACATTTCCCATCCTATTGAACGACCTCCTTTTACACCAAAAAGGCAGAAAGAAAGGAAGGAAAAATAATCACTAACAGAGATACAGAGGCTGATTTCATCCATCTTACACCCTGAAGTAAATCTTTTCCAGGGGAGCGGAGATCTACGCTCCTCTCCCCTCTCTATTTCAGAATTGCCTCGGAGCTCATCCATAACGGCTTTGCGGGCCCTTGGGTGCTCAGAGGGCCGGTCAGAGCAAACAGGGAATTGAATGAGGCGAAGGTAGACAGAGAGGAGACAGAAATGTCCCCTTGGAGGTCATGCTGGCAAAATTGAAAGTCTCAGGTATAGTGGGGCCTGTCGGTTTAATAAAATGGATAGAATTTCCATTTACCCTCGGCACCCTCCTCCTTAATGCAATGTTCTTGTAAGGGAGGGGGTGTGAATGAGTCAGGAGCCGAGGAATACACTTTATAGACACAAATAATCGTAAATTGGGAATGTCACCTTTAAGCCGAGGCATTTTTATTATTGTTAGTGGTGCTGCTGAGTGGGTTTGATGCTTTATTCTCTCAGGGATCCTGTGTACCAGCACCACTGCCCTCCCCGCCATCCCTTCCCCACCTTCTCGCCATCTTTATCGGGCTCCTGGCGAAGGAGAAAGAGGAAAAGAAGAAAGAAGAGGGGGACTTTAAGCTAACTTGGTCCTCCGCTACCGATACTTCTGGGTGATGGATGGCAGATGGGATGCTTTAAAATAAACCTATCCATTAACAGTGCTCACTGTTCTTTACTCGGGGCATTTACAGCTGTCTGCAGGCCAGCAGAGTGCATCCTATCAGGGCCTTGCCAGTGGACCTGGCCTTCATCGTACAGGTGTAAGCTCTTTATTTACTGCTATTATTTGGATGTTACAAAGGCCTCTCTCTAGTTTATGGTGGCGACTTTATAGATCCTCCCTTCCACTGGAATATTAACTGTCTCTCCATGATTCAATATGAGAGCACAATGGCTCCTGGGAGCTGTAGACCAGAGCAACGGACACAGGTACTTGTCTAATTGAAGTCTCCTGAGCTTTGAGGGAATAGAACATAAATTGGACAGATAGCAAATGCACAAAGTATTGACAAATGTCTTACAGCCCCTTTTTTCCCCATCCCTCTGACTGCAGGGCAACAATACCGGGCAGCATCATTTTCTATTCAACGGGGATGTGATGTGGCCAAGTCAAGTTCGGGGAAATGGACAAAGCAAAACATTCATATATTTAAATTAGATTTGTAACACTTGACTGACTTGTGCGTGTGTGGAAGTCAGACGGAGACCTGTTTACTCCCCTTCTGTGCAAATTAACGAAGGAGACCCTCTGTGTTTTTTCGGCTCCATGTTAATTGTGAGAAATAATATTAAGGATGTGTGATTCTTATTCCTGAGCATATTGTATTATAATAAGTTCAGGAACATTACCAAGGAACACAGCTTATTAAGGAGCAGCAAGGTAGAGCCTGGATAGAGATAGATTTAATTGTAATATACCTAATCCTGAATATATTATAAATTTGCATGCAAAACCCTATACAAGATTTGAATATTAATTGAAATATGCAGATGATGTATAGGGTTGTAATTATTGCTGATTTAGAAGTGTAATTGGATGAAAACTTTATTTTGGTGGACTGTTCTAGCTATATGCAGTGGTGAGAGATTAATATGCATATTCATAGCTGAATCCGCTGAACTCTTATTACTGACAATTGGTTTAGAGAATACGTTTGTGAGGCTGCGTTGAAAGGCTGCAGGAAGACAATAGCAAATGGGGAAGCATGCGGAGAAACAAATGTTTCACTGAGCAATGAGGCTAAATGAGAAACTATAAAACAAAGACCTTTGAGCAAGCTGGTTTGGAGAAGAGTTACAGGCGAATATCTATTTGTTATAGGACCATACCTGTGTGTTTAGCTCCTTTAAAACTAATCGTGTATACTTTACATTTCTGCTTGCAATGCATAACAATTATGTATATTATTCCTACTGTTACAAACAGCTATTGGTTTCTATTCATCACTCTACAGTATGAAAACCAATTAAGCAGCCTCTTGAAACTTGCTTGAGTTGGGTGAACTATTACAGTGAATACAAGGTATCATTAATTCAAGTAAGTGTCATTGCATAATCACTGTGTGGTAACATCATTAGTTTGGTCATTGAGACAGTTCTTCTCAGGTAAAGTTCTACAGTTGCTGTGAGAAGTTACTATTTAATATTTACATTTCTGAAGCACAGCAGTATGATTTGAACATGGCGTTTTAAAATCAGTGGCGGGCGGTGCATTTCACACCTAGGCCTTCAGTGATGTCCTACTTAGTCCGACTTTAAAAAAAATACCTCTCTTAATACCATCATTTATGACACCACGTGACCACGGCTGGAGAAATAGTATACAGAAACACACTTACGCACTACTGGGCATTGCATCACCTCAATTGTGTACAAAAAGGGCTATTTTCCAGCGCATTTAAAAATCAATAAACTTGCATCAGCAATTAAAACATATCTCTACGTGGTCCTGTCAAAACTAAAAAATAAAAGGGTATTTAAAATTATCTGTCCAAAAAGTTTTAATAAGTTCACACAGAATACAGGCATGCTTTAACAAGATTGTACACTAAACTGCAAAATCGCAGTTTAATATCAGAAAGACACCAACAAGACGGCCCCATGTTGGCGACAGCCAGCCGCACAATGAAACACAACGACACAGGTCTCTTTGAGTACCACCACACAGCTGTAAGTGAGTATCCAATCACAGGACGCGTACATGTCACGTTCAACGTGAGGCCTTCTAGAAGGCCTACTGTCAACAACTCGTGATCTGATTGGCTATCGCAACTGTCTATCAACTGTACGTACCCGTTCACTTACATTGCACAGACGCCCGCATTGTTGATTCTGAAGGCCTCAGGCAGATTTCATACAGCCTGGCAACACAAGCTAGCTACCAGCCACTCGCATATAAATGTTTAAATTCAGCCACACAATAGTGAATATTATGTTGTGTCTGTTCTTCTATATTACAGCTCTTTATATATGTATCCATTTAAAGGCAAGTCATTGACTTCTCAGTCAGCCAACGACAACAGTGACCCTGCTGAGTCTTTGTTTCTGGCAAGAGACATGGGGTAATGGAGCCGCACCCTTGATGGAGGCACTGCAGAGCCCCCAGCCGATCTCTTTATTTAGCTTCTTCTTGTTGGAGTCGAGTCAGAGGAGGAAGAAAATGAAAATGTTTGTGTGTGTATGGGAGCATCTGTATGTGTTTAAATTTAGTTGTTGATCATATTTCCACCATACACCTGGCTTTATCTTTTACCACTGGTTATCGTACCCTGTAGAAGACCAAATGGCAGCATGATTAGAAAACTTCCTCTTCTCATGTTCAGACAATAACGTTTTGTTTATCATTATTACAGTGAAACCATGTTTATTCATATTTGAATACAGTGGAAAGTTAATATTTCAGTAAATAACTTGACAGAGCGTTAACTCTGCCATTGATTTGCATGTAAGTACACAGTGGGGTGTTATTAAAGTGTGTGTGTGTGTGTGTATTAGTAGGAAGGCTGCAGGCTGTGCAAATGAGGTGGTCATTCCACCTGTTAATTTGCATAAGTTTAAGGAAGCTATCAGAAAAGTTCTCATTGGACTATTAATAGACATTCGTCATTTTGGAGGAACATTTTCACAGTTCTAAGAACAATTTCATTGTGTCTGCACTACAAGAACTGTGAACGATTGTAGTTCTTAGAACGCAGATTTGAGGGACTTTTTAGCTCCTACTTCAGTGTAGGTACTCTCCCAGCACAAGAGGAACCTTGAGTGATATAAGTGTATGGTGATTGGTTGAACACATGAGCCAGTGCAGCACGGGCAACTGCCATCATAAAAAAAAACTGTGTACAACGTTAGCTGTGTAAACAACATCTTGTAATGGTAGCCTTAAAAAAATGGACCAAAGCACGCACAAATGGCCCGACAGTGAAGTCCAGGCTTTATTGGGTGTATTCACTAGCAAGGAGCACACCCTCCATATGATACGTTTAAAGGATTTATTGAACATGGTACATTTGGAATGTTTGAATATTGCTGTTGGTTTGGGGAAGCTTCGTGGGGACGTCCGCCGTGGCACTCGGGTACGACGAACCCCCTTTAGGACCCTACCGAGAGACAAAGAAAAAGGGGAGAAAGAACAGGAAAAACGAGCGAAAAAGGGACGGGCGGGTGGGGCGCAGTGATCGAGCGGCAGTAGTAGAGAGCGGACGAGTAGTGATTACGTAGGGTATTTGT
>JAVQJL010009616.1:0-19230 GCA_036024295.1 Nannoperca obscura | reverse complement strand
CCCCCCCCCCCCCCCCCCCCCCCCCCCCCCCCCCCCCCCCCCCCCCAAAGAGGGCGCGAGTGGTATAACCCAGCTCTATGAAGAATAGGATGTGTTACAGAACATCTACAGCTACAGAGGAGCAGGATGAATTTCAACTGTGGACATTTAACTAAAGCCTAAGTTTAGCTAAACAGACAGATTGGAGGCAAACATCATTATAGCATCCTTTCAATGTATTGTTGGGAGTCAAACATCTGCAGAATTTATGGGATGTGTACTTGTTCAATGTATGCATTTCTGTTCCTTCTTAACAAATGAGCTCCTAGCTCGCAGTTAATGTTTTGAAGTTCAAAGTAAGTCAGTCGAGTTCTTCTTTTTTAAAGAACTTCTCTACTAACCGCGCTTTTCTCAGTTCTTTTGTTTTATCCTACACAGTATTCCCAATGCAGTACAATACAATGTCATGGTTTTTTAACAAGTAGATCTCTATGCAACCTACTGAAGAGTAGAAACACACACCCGCACTGTTTGACTGAGGAAAGTCAAATGGGCCAATCAGAGCCATGTGTATGAACACCAACTTTAGCTGAGCACTTAACTCTGCACTGACGTGGATGGAAATGAAGTGGGAGATTCTGCTTCATTTTACAATTACAGTAAATTATGATTTAGTTTCAGTAAGTGTGAAATATCTTGAGACAGCCTACTGAAAGGTTGACAGGGTGAAAACACCACCTCCTTCCAACCTGACGGCAGGTAATGCAGGTCATTTGACAGTCTTGAATCTTTGAATGAGCGAGCTCGTGTACAAAGCTGTCTTGAGGAAATTGGTGCCATGTCATGGTGAGTATGAATATGCTTAGTCATTTGGATTTCTTGTGTACTCTTCTAAATGTCAACTTGCCACCTAAGTGGACTGGGAGGACAGCAGGGTCCTATATTACTAAAGCTCTCTGATGATACTGAACAGCGCTTTCTAACCTCGTCCAGACTGCTGAGGCAGATCACTTCCTCTTCCTAATCAAAACGAGCCCCCTCTTAATCACCACACCCAGATAAAAGCCAGAGAACACTGCTTACAGTGTCCAGGATTGCACATGTGGGTACAGCATTCCTTTATACACTCTGCTTTTCTCATATGTTGCAGATTTCAGACAGACATGAGCCTTGTTCAGTGATGCTCTTGGCTTCCCGCTCCAGGTCAGTGACCTTGGATTCAGAATTGTGTTGGGTGCGTAGACTTGCAAGTCTATTTTTATTTTCTTTATTCATTCTGCTGTTCTTTGACAAACCATATACCTATAGTGACAGTATTAAACTATAACAACTTTTACTTGAAATTATATGGCATTGTCATTATACAGTCGGCTGTCATCTTTAATATCTCCCATTTTCTGTGTTCATATTTATATTGCATAGGTCTGTGTTGGATGAGACTACTCTCTGGTGTTGCAACTGCATCATTTCCATTTTAGGTAAAATATATATTTTGGTTCATTTCCATCCCACTGTTGGAACGTTGGGTGGCAGAAACGTACAGTGATTAGTGTGATCATGAGCTGTCATTGCAGCTAATGTTGGAATCAGGACAGTGAAACCAAAGCACAAAATCGTGCCCATGCCAACATTTCAGTGAGCATTCAGAAAGTTCTCAGGCAGCGGTGATGAATGAAAGCAGAAGCTCTGCGATGACACAACTTACCCTCTTCATCGTTCTTGCCTGCAAGCAAACAGAAACATCAGTGTCAGTTTCACACAGGATCAAGCTGCAGTAGCAGTAACATGCTGAGTTGAGGCATAAGAAGAAAAGCAGGGTTGTGTAAACATTAGGATTCATCTTCAGACGTTCTGGTATAAACGCACACAGAATTTTGTTTTAACTAACTAGATACTCAATACTGCAATGAAGACTACTTGAAATGGGTCCTCTTGATACCAGCAGTGAGCCCGACTCTGCAGCCAAGTAGTTTACACAGTGGATGTATCTCCTTTCATGCATTAGTGAGTGCGCCGCTGCAGATGGTATCAGCACACTGTCAAACTGGTATGTTTGCTCTGTTCATACATACTACGATCAAGGAAGCGAATCTCATCTATCCCCAACAGAACGTGGACAGTTAAGAGTCTGTCAGCCAGAACTAATAGAAGCTAACAGCGATCACAAACACTGATAACATTCAAAGAATACACAGGCGTATGTGCTAGACCAGAGGAGGCTTGTTCCAGGGAGGAAAGGAGCTTTAGGAGAGGGAAGTCCAGAAGTTCTGAACAGTAAAGACTGACTAATGTGAGAAGCAATCCATATATTGGTTTGGAACCAAGAGGCGTTTTTGCCTATGTCTGCTATTGTCAAACTGCCATGTTATATCAGAATGGGCACTTTCTCCAACAAAGTTATTCTTGCCAGGATGGAAAAAGTTCAAAGATTGTACAAAAGACACTAGAAGAGAAATGGTAATTGAAGAAGTATTTCTGTACTGCTCTCTATGGGTTAAAGTCATTCAGTAATGTCACTAGAGATGTCCCGAGCCGATCCGGGCTTATTTGAATGGTTCAGCATCGACTAAAATAAACCCCCTCTTTACCGAACGGTTATCCACCTCAGCCTGCTACTGTTGCAGCTCTGCTCTCCTTTGCCACAGCTCAGTCTACAGTGCAGCATTTTGCTCATGTATGCAGTGAAAATCAGTGCGTGTGAACAAATGATTTGGGTGAACTTGTGAGTGACTGAGGTCAGCAAAATATACAGATTCACTGCAGTGATAATTATCATTAGCACAGAGCAGTGTACAAAACATGCAGTGCGTTTGACGCTGACCATCACTTTCACAGGTTACACTGACAATCATCACTGCCAACGTCAACAGGCCAAATTTTCACTTCTGGGTAAAGTGCACTCCTCTGCATTATACAATTTCTAACAAAAAGACCCGTTTCAAACAAATAAACCAGCCTGACATGGTACTGGGATTGTGCTGGTTGGACTGTTGACCATCCTGAAGCCTTTAAGCAGCACTGCAAGGTGGTAAAATACACCGCCAGGACAGCAGGCTCTAGGGGTGTGTGTGTGTGTGTGTGTGTGTGTGTGTGTGTGTGTGTGTGTGTGTGTCTAAGCTACTGAGACAACAGGGTGGCCACTCTACCAACTGACTGAGTGGTCAGACTAAGCTGGGCTGCTACAGTCTCTTCATTTGTGCGTTGGGTCAGTGACGTTGACTCACAGCTGAAAAAAGCAGGGGATAATCTGGGACTGGCCCATAATCCTTTGCTCACAGTGAGGCAGAGCAGCCCAAGATATAAACAAGGGCTTTGTGTGAATTAAAGTCACGCACTACCTTTCTGATAGATGGATCTGTGGTTCGTGACCTTTAAATGGTTAGAAAGTCCAATCATGTGTAGTAACCCAGATTAGACCTTTAGCCCCTGTAATATACCTAGACTTACATTATGACAGAGCAGGACACTCTGTCTTAATTATTAGGTCTGCTATTACGAACGGCTGTAGTCAAAGTCTGCATCTCTCGATAGACCGAAATGAATCCAAAAGAAAACAGGAGCTAAAGACGAGTGGACAGAAGGGCTTTTTAATCATCCAGAGTATGTACCACTGCTCCTTTCTGTTTGAAAACATCATTTTGTCATTGCTTGCAGTTGAAAAATGCTGATTAAACACATTTGTGTTTCAATTAAAAGACAATACAGTATTTTTCAATAAAATAAAATGGTTTTGATCTTCAGCCTTTTGATAGTCCTCATTTCAGCACCAGGAGCTGTCCATGGTTACTTGTGGAGGCCTGATTAATGCTCACAATATTTTGATAACCTGCAGAAAACTAGATAAACAGCAGAACATGTGAAATGTTGATCAAATATGCATTTAACACCCTACGGACTTTTACAAAGCACCTGCTCCAAATACTGAGAGTCCCAGTTCAGAACTATTAAGTTCCTTAAAATATTTGTATCATACAAACATGTTTAACTGAGATGTGAAATGATCTACTAGATCTTTCACTAGAAAGAAAATCTGTCAAAAAAACACACAGTCAACATGTCTTTTCCTTCACAAATGTTCTTTGGCGAGGTACACTGCTCACTAGCTGGCAGAAAGCCAGGTAGACAATACCAATGTTTCATTTCAGGTAACTTTCTTTCAGAATTATCAGTTAGATTGAGCTGATAATATTTTTTGCTAGCAACATTTGTCATTTTAACGAGCGAAAGCAGCTGTCACTGCAGGCTAAAAGAAAGAATTTTTCAAAAAGCTGTTACTGGAAGCTTTTGAACTTGCTATTCGATAATAAAAAAAGGAGAAAAAAATAATTTAATAGGGGATTAGTCAGCCTTGGATTGTCAAATTAAGATAATTTAATTTGCTGAGAACGCGGATCAAAAAAAAAAAATGTCTATCAGAATCAAAGCCCACCTGTATTGTTCCAACAACCCAAAAACAAGCACAAAGTTAATCGAGAATCCTTTCTAGAATACTTACTCTTAGGGGGCCATGGTTTAGGTACCCACTCTGGCTTGGGTCTGGCATTGATTTCTGCAATGCGATGATTGAACCTGGCACTGTCTGTGGAGACGGTGCTGTATGCCTGTAGAGAGAGGAAACAGTCTGAATGGGATATTTCTGAAATGGCCACACTTTCAGATACTTTGCAAATCCTGTCATTTTACAAGATTTGTTTTTTGGACTTGGAGTAGTTTAACGCTTTGTTGAAGACATTTTGAGTGTTGACAACCTTGCTTAGTATGTTAGTATCATCAAAAAGATGAAATGATGAACTGCTACAAACAATTAGAGCTGCAACAATTAGTAAATCCAAAGAAAATTAATTAACAACTAATTTTGTAAGCAAAACTGTCAAACATTTGCGAGTTCCCGCTTCTTAAATGTGAGGACCTGCTGCTTTTCTTTGTCATTTACAGCAGTAAATGAAGAGTCTTTGGGTTTTGTAAACAGATCTCTCATATGAATGCACAATCTGTCGGCAAGGGACAAGATCTTGGTATCGGAAGTGTTCTGGTTTCTGTTTGTAGTCCGAGTGGTATTGACCAATCACGTTTGAGCTTTGGTTACATGCAGGTAAAACGGTGCACGTGGAGAGCAAAAGAGGCGGAAACTGATGAGCAGTTTTCACAGTTTTGAAATTTTATAGACCAAACGATGAATCGTCAAAATGAGGCAGATGAGTCGATAATAAAATAATCGTTAGTTGCAGCCCAAGAAACAATACAACTTACATATGTCAAAGCACCGGCAAAGGCTCCACCACACAGCACGGCGTAGACTATGTTCTCCCCAGACCCACCAGGAACTGATGACATCTGCCGCCGCTGTACAACTGGAAAGGGTCAAAGGTTACAAATTAGATCCTTCTCGTCATCAGTTATTTTATAACGTAAAAGATTTTCCTGAATAGAGCCTGTATTATGTGTTCTCTCTTTGACCTCCATGTGTATTCGAAGAGGTTCAAAGAGGGACAGATTTTCTGATAAGAAGTGACAGAACATAGATCAACCTTCAGCATTTACACAAACTGCTTTGCCTCCATGTGTGCCCACATCGATGACCCTGGACAGACCCTGGTGGCTTTGAAAAGATCCTACAGGAATAATGTCCTGCAAAAGCCCATAAGCCTTCGCTCTGTGTGAAAGGGATTGGTGAGAAAGCACCCTAAGGCACTCTCCTGGCTCATGATGCCTCTCACTCTGATTTGATTTAGCACAATAGATTTAGATTGCCAAAAATATGCCTGTCAGTGCTCGTTTGACACATGCAAGGTGATGCACTCTACTCCACACCCTCGGAAACAAAACATAGTTCAGTTTAAGCCTGTTCCGCTAGTTTGGCTCAGCATTTTCTTCCCTGCAGGAACATTTAGCAATATTAAAAAACAAAAGCAGGTAAGCAAACACCACCACCTCTACCCAGTACATCAGCTTTCACCCATACCCTAACACCAAAGAATCACACAATGTAAAGCTGTTTGGTATAGAGAACTTGTTAAACAAAAATATTCACTCGATGCTGAACTGAATAAACCAAATATTATTAGGAGAAAGAAACGGATTCTGCACCCCCACACAAGTCATATGATGAACTAGTTCTTCTTGTAGAAGTTAAGATCACTGGAGCGTTGTCTTCGTCCAGTGTTCTATTCATATTCTCAGGAACTAGTCCAGTGTCCAGGGCTCTGACACACCTCCCTGCCACCCGCTGTCTTAAACTGGCTAATTGGCTCAGATCTAAAGATGTGGGTTGGTGACAATACATGACCAGTGGAGGGGACACAGGTCAAGAAGTCCCAGGATTAGACCATGATACCCTGCTGTGGTTAAGTGGGGAAGGACTGCAACATCAGGGTCTGATGTCCATCATCAGTACTGTCTGGCAGTAGTAAGGGACCTTAGGAAAACAACACGGAGACAACGGATTTTGAAGAAATGCACCATAACAGTGTAGGGTAATGGCTGCTACAACTGACCATTCAGAGGTCAAACATGAGCTAACTAAAGCACCTTCAGCAAAACATGACCTATTCCAATATAGTACACTTTTAGAAGTAATTATTGGGCTAGCTAAGTCTTTACTCACTCTACACCTCAAGTCCTCTTAGTCAAAAACATGACCTATCCTGGGACACAGCCCGAGACACAGCCCCCTGTCATGACTAGCTGTAGTACCAGAACCCACGCACTACCGTTCCACAGCAGGGCCACGGGTGAAACAAAGTGTTCGGTGTGTAAAGCTATCTGGACACTCTTTACGTCACACGCGTACACCACGTGACCAACAGCGGCAACCACGTTTGCACGCTACCCAGCGTAGTGAAGGTCACGTACACATGTATCTGCCATACATCCATGTTCAAAACGACACGGACACTTCAGCAACCCTGCCTCGTTCACCTGTTGTAGTAGAACTGGTTACACTGGTTCAAAACACATTTCTAACGTGTGGCACCCAGCTGGCGGACAGGCTGACAGGTCTGATGTGGCAGCCTGCTGCTCGGTTTAATACTGTGGCAGAAGACAACTGTTTGCTTAGTGGCAGAAGACAACTGTTTGCTTAGTGTCGTTGTGACACACTCCAACAGCGAGGACTCAAAGTATACCCATGGCAAAACGAAGAGCAAGCTAAATGTACCGCATAACAAATCACACTAGTTATATACGAGGGGCACAAATGCACCAAAAAAGTCTTTCAGCCAAAAAGCCAAGTTGACCTTCACACCCCATGGGCAGCCATTGCCATCACCCAGTTTGTGAATGCAGCTATGCAGAGAAATCCACATAAGGACAGAGTGTACTATTTCACCGATCACATAGTGAGGCGACACATGACACATTCACACACTCAGCCTTCGGCTGCCTGAGGAGACTCACCATCCCGGGGCAACCTATAGGCTGCTCTCCGTGCCAAAGGCCCACACCTTTGCCAGGCCGCTCTGCAGGCAAACATCGCTGGTCTTCACGGGCAACAGTGGAAATGCTGCAGCTTCAGCAAATACTGGATGTCTGAATGGCTGCTGCGGTGTAGAGACGCGTGCGAGGGGGCGGAGAACAGATCTGCCCTCTGTTGCGCAATGCAAGTTGTCCGGTGCCGATGTATGAAGGGTGGTTGATGCCACAGAGAAACGTCAAGATAACTGTATGAGGAGTCATTAACACCTTGGACGAAAAGGAGGTTGACTGAATGAGATTAGTGGCTAATGCCACAAAGACACAAGAGGACGTATTAATCCCACAGGGAGGGGAGGTTAGTGAGAACACATTACAGAAAAGAAAAGGGAAAAGTTGTTGCCACATAGAGATGCAGACAGAGAATGATGTTGTGCACTGAATGCATAATATACAAAACACAAAAGTACTTATAAAGCTTACAAAGGTTCCTGCATGCCACCACAGTGAACTCCAGTTTATATAAATAGACTGGTTAAATAAACACAAGTGGGAACAATAACTGATAACTGCAATGCTTTTCAGAGTGTGTCATGACATGTTATTACCAGATCAGATATGAATGCTGCAGCAGAAAAACTAAGCAAAACATGCAGTTTAATTTCAGCAGAACTCCCCACAGCCACCTCCTCCCACACAAACACACCTTCCTGTTAATCAAGATATTTGAAGATAATGATTAAATGCATTAAGGCAGATAGGTACATTTATATATATATATATACACATAGATTCATCAAAAAAATTGATGTAAGCATATAACACTTTAATTAATTTAATAATTGAGTTATTTCAATAAAATACAAACTGGAGCCTTTATCTATTACAGACTCAAATAGACTCAGTATTAACGGAAACCATCATCAGCCTTCTGAAAAGCAGCATGTGAAGTTACATATAAGTTTCTCTCACAGCTACCACTACGCTCCTTTACACCACACGCTCAAAACTTGGTTAGAATTACTATATACTATACTATTGGGAGCAGAAATCCCCTTACAAAGTATTGAAGGTTCTACTCTTGCTATATTGTCATGTCAACTTATGACACTACCTCTCCTGCTTATTTGCTTTTCTGGCATTGTTCACCCTCTATACTTCATGGAGACGTCCATCCTCCCCACTCCTGAGCGCAGGTCACAGACAACACGTGGACAAACTTATGTTTTTTTCTTTGACTTAAACGTTTGTTATCTCAGCTCAGGTAGTGAATGTTAGCTAAAGCTCTGCATACTGTATTTAGTTTGAAAATGTTTAGTTAGAAAACCCTTTCTAATTCCACATTTATGAAGTAAAAATGCATGGCAGTTGTTGGAAAGAGGCCAGTTTGGAGATACAAAGCAGTAGTGTTAGGAGGGCTGTCCATTTACCTGAAAAATAAGATTTCTTAATCCTTTTGAGAAATGTAATAATCTTTTCTACCACGATATGTTCTCCCTGGGTATGCATGGCGTTACATTAGGTGAAGACTTTAAAGTGGCCTTCGGGGTGGACGTGTTTGTTAGCCCTGTCATAGAACAATGACCTGGCCAAAGTTTACAAAAACATATTATGTACAATAATTACTAATGTTGGATATGGTTGAACTGTCAGACAGCAATATACAATTTCATCTGTACCGGAATACAAGTGATGTTATTTGGAGGAAGTCCTGCTTTGTTATATTTCTTAAGGCAAAGCCTAACTAGTGTGGTCCAGCCCACGTTTATATAGAAAAGCTGTTTGGAACAGCTCAGACATTATTCATAAAGAAGTATAAATCAAACATCTACAACAACTTATCTACTGGTGGTAACATCATTGCCAATACCACAACAATGTATGTGAACAAAATTAACATGACTCGTGTATTTCACATGGTTCAGTTTTATTTTACACAGAGTTTAGAATCAGGAACAGTGGAAATAGAAACAAGCAGACAAACAGGTGCTTCATATAGACCGGACCTGACGACCTCCTGCACAGGACAAGAAACGACAGAGTATCAGGTTTTATATCCATCCATTTATAGATTAATAATACTATACTATAGTTATCAGACCACACTGATTTTGTATTTCAGTTTAATATAATCTAAACAAACAGAGCCTGACATACCAGCATGGTGAGTTATTCCAGGCCAGTCCTCACTTTGTACTCATGTACATCTGTGCTGTGCTGCTTGAAGAGCTGCAGGTGAAAGATAGTGAAAGTCATTGTAAATGTACCAACTGGTTATATTAGAACCCTCTTCATATTCAACTTCATTGCTGCCCTCTCCTGGGTGAAATGATAGACCCTTCCCCGAAGACTTGATTCATGGAAATGTGTTATCTTGTTGTAAGGCATGTATACATTTCTCAAAAGGTTTTGCTTGCTTGGTGTGTGAACAGAGGGTCATCTCCATACATGACTCATAACAAATGATCAATTTTACACATTATGTGAAAATATTCTGTGTGAAATGATGTGGTCATTTACCAGGCTCCAAAAGAGAGCTGATGTTCCAAAGGCAAGACCCACTCGGAACCAGTTGGGGTTAGCAGTGTCAGGCTTGGAGCTTGCGAATACAGACCTGGACCCAGCTAAAAATATACCAAAATAGCATGAACCACTGTTTTCAATGATAAAGCAACATTGTATTGGCATTGGCAGTCAGCACCAGAAACAGCCATGAAGGGACGTATCACCCAATATGAGAAGAATGAACACTTGCAAACATAGAAAATTACTTTGAAGAATGGCTCCTATTTCCACGAAAAACGTGGGTTTTCTAAAAAGGACAGCAGCATAGAATTGCACAGGTTCTGCAGGGCGTTTGGCGTGAATAACGTTAACGTTGCCCCACACACTAGAGAAGGGTAAAAACGGGATTACAATCTTTACCAGACAAATAGCATATATTAGCAATGGGAAACAAATTATTCGAAAGCGCTAAATGAAGCAACACTGCCATATAATGGCCAACTTTAGAGGGAGATAATGGACCGTATCACGGCAGTCCTACAAGAATGCTAAGCTAAGGTCAGGCTTCAAAATAAACACGGCGTTCTCGTTATAAACTCCAGGAGAAAACACGGGTCTTTGAAACCATGACCATGAATTCATTACCAGTATGTCATCAGCTTACCTTTGCTGACGAGGACAGCTCTAGATAGTAACCGGTTGAAAGTCATTTTAGCTAAAGAACAGCTCCCTTCATCCGATTTGCGCTCCTGCCACACCGCGGTTGATTAAGCTTCCTGCAAGGACTGACTAGATGATCCCAACATCATCGATACGTCGCTCAAATACTCAAACTCACGTGTTTGCTGTTTAAATAACATTTGCGATTTTACAATTGTGAAACGAATGTATCTCCAGAACCCTGTTTGGCATCAATTGTGTAACAAAATCTAATTTCTAATGCGTTTGATAGTTGATATTCCACCCAATTCCATTAGAAAATGAATGATCGGTAAACATGAGGGCATGTTTTAAGAACATGTTGAAACCCCTATGACGAACTCTTAAATTTGGCTTACATTAAACAAACCAAAAGTCTGTTGTTTGGAAATAAATTAACATATATAAAGAAAATCATGGAAAAACGTGAGATTTTAGTGAAACAAATTGCTGCTTGGTGTTCCTACTTTTAACCTATCTAAATAATTAGTTAAATCCTTTACAGTCTAGCAAGAAGCAAAGCAGTGTTTCATTCACAGAAATGTCAATGGAATTTGGTTTGCAGACCAACACAGCACTGGACACTGGTGCACTGCCAATACTCTGCATCCAATTAGGAAAATATCCAAATAAATTGTACTTTTATCAATAAATAAAACAGCATGTCATGTCATTATTATCAAAAGACCATATAGTCACTGGTACCATTCCCTCCTTGTCCGTGTTTGACACGCAGACTCAGAGAGCAGCCTGACCCGGAGGAGAAGCACACCGGCCATTTTGCTCGGAAGGGG
The DNA here is from genome assembly GCA_036024295.1 of Nannoperca obscura. Lineage (NCBI taxonomy): Eukaryota > Metazoa > Chordata > Actinopteri > Centrarchiformes > Percichthyidae > Nannoperca > Nannoperca obscura. Next base: position 7,843 of record JAVQJL010009616.1, on the reverse strand, counting down.
GCCTCTGATTCAACACGTGAGAGAGAGGAGCCTGAAGAGACTGAACTGAGCCTGCACTGTCCAGGATCTCTGACTCCAAGAGGATATTATTCATGTGTGAACCGACAGAGGCATAGGAAGCCAACACAATGCCCACAATCACTCTACCGCCGAAGGAGAATGCTCTCTTCAAGAGAATATTGGTAGGCTAAATGCCTGAGACAACGTTAGCTTGCTAGCTAATGCCAGTCAGCTAATGCCACTAGCCGTCAGTTCTAGCAGTCACAGCAAGTAGCTAGGGAGTTGCTAGTGAATTAAACAAAATGTTTAGTACACCAAACGCGCTGTAATGATCACGTCTCTGTTATTAACTATTTGTTGTAACAATAAAATGAAGGAAACAGCACAGTTGGCTAGCAACCAATAATGTGGTGTCCTAAGTTAGCCATGCGTTGGCCTTGCAACACATCCGAAGTGTATCAGTGACAAAGCTGCTTGACACATGACAGCCACACACAGACTGTAGGTGCAAAGTTGAGTTAGCTTTCTAGTTAACTGAAGCTTGGAAACGTATTCGGCTGCACTGTCAATAAGGTTTTATATTGTGTATGCGCTCAAAATAGTTGTCGTTAGTTCAGCACACAGTTAACTTCACTTAGCCCCAGTAACGTCACCTGCCGGGCAACTTGTCGAGCCAAATTACATTTACTAATTTGGAAATGTAACGGTAACATAACAGGTGGAAAAGCTCAAGTCGCTTATTAAATCATTTAAAGCCGAACCAGACATTTGAATTTAAATTCCACATATACCAAACATGCAAAAAACGGTTAAAGTCAAGTGTTTCTTCAAAATATTCTGCCATTGACGGTAGCATTTGTGTACAGTAATATTGTGATAATTCACACTACCAATAATACTACTGTGTGTCGGGGGTGTCACTCAGGGATTTGAGGACATATATGGGAGTTGGCAGGATTTCCACGGGGGGGCTCCTGGTGTCTGCTCTGAGCCGGCCACGTCCATCAGGCTGCTTGTCTGATCACATCTCATCAGCAGCCCTCCATCGTCCAGGCTGTCCTCTCAAGTGTTGTTTCTTCCATTCAGTTCTACAATCTCATGCTGACTACCACAGGAGGCAGTCTTGGGTGTATGTGATGTGTGTTTTATTCTTAGCAATAATGTCCTTTTGGTGCACTTTTAGCTCTCTCAGGATTAGTGCTGCGGGGAATGGCGGGCTGTTGGCCTCCGATACCTGATGTAAAGCCTGTTGCTATTAAGTCTGGTCTGTCTTTTGTTGCAGCGATGTTACGAGCACAAGCAGTACAGAAACGGCCTGAAGTTCTGCAAACAGATCCTGGGCAACCCAAAGTTTGCTGAGCATGGAGGTAAGACATGAGCTACTTGACACTATGCTAGTAGGAAACTGTGAGAAACATCGTGCTGTTACTGTCTCCTTGCTCCTGCTGTGTTTGAGTGGTGAACTTACTAGTTGTTACATAACATTTCTAAAATAAAGTGGATGGATCACTGGTCACCAAAACAACGGGTGTCGTTAGAAGCCATGCAACAAAAACAAATCGTATATGTTGAGGAAATGAAAAGAACAAAGAAATTCCCATCTAGCGGGAATTACTGGTTTTATAGAGAAAATGTCTTGAGATGCTATGATAAAATTATTAACATCTAATGAAACTGTGGGTTAAATGTTAGCCGGTGAGCAAACAAACCAAATATGAAGAATAAAAGTAAACATTTCACTTTTAATGAGCCCAATACTCAATTCAATTAAAGCCTTAAGGTCAAATATACTCTCCCATAAGATCAAATGGTACTCCATCTAACCTGATCTGTTTTTGGGTCTCTTCTCATAAAATACACCTCCTCCACTGCTGTGAACATGGGCAGTGGGGGGGAATATGTAAGAACTGAAAAGAAAAAAATAATTTGATGTGAAATAGAGGCAATATGGCCAAAATGCTCTATCATTGTATACGTACTTTAATATGATGGTAACGGTGTATATCATACAGTAAGAACTGGATGCTCTGTATTTCCAGTTTCACTCTCCTTGTTTTCTGCTGTCTTCTGCTGCAGTTGGCAAACCAGCGTAGAGGTGCGTTACAGCCACCAACTGTCACTCTCACGTTACGTGAGAACGTGGCAAATCACGCTGCCCAAATCACGTTGCCCTGCGAGGCAGCTGGATTGGTGAGATCAAGTGAGAATCCAGCCCTAATTTGCTACATAGCCTTCCCCGAATATATCGCAGAGACACTAAGGGATAGACCCTGTGGTAATGCCAAATCTCTACCGGTGGACACATTTCTACCATTGCACAATCCAGTCATATTTCCCTAAGTTGGAGTACATGGAGCTTTTAGCTTACCTGTGCACACCTGGCCAGTCGCTGCAAGGAAGTAGGCAGGACTGTCGTATTTTCTGTCTCCAAAGGTTGTAAGAAGTGTAGAGCACAGACGCTCCCTGTCCAAACTGCATGTCTAACTGTAATGGCTGTTTCTTCACTACCTCAAACTTATATTTAGCATTTCTCTGCTGCAATTACTTGTTTGTTATGTAAACTGTGCTGTTTATCTTTTTAGTGCTTTCTGAGCCTCATGATACAACAGTAGCAGGATTTTAAAGTCATGTTGTATTTGTTCTCTTAGTACTCCTCACACCTGTTCATTTACCTGCCAAACAAACCTATTAAATACGTTGATGATCTGTAAGTCCTCCCACCAGATAATGGTAAACCTAGTCAGTGTCACTCTTAATAACTCCTGTCCCTGAAGGTCTCACTCCTCTCCTCCCCCCCTGCTTTGTGCTCCAGAGACGCTGGCCATGAAGGGTTTAACCCTCAACTGCCTGGGCAAGAAGGAGGAGGCGTATGAGCTGGTGAGACGAGGCCTACGCAACGACCTCAAGAGCCACGTCTGTATCCTAGTCAGCCCCTCGGCATCCCACACACAGTGTGACACATTGTTCACATTTATTTAAACTACAGCCACAGGACTGTTACCATAATTACGTTATCGACTTATCATAAGATATATCGACATGCCCTACATCATTTTTGCTGTCTTCGATATTGCCTGTAGTTTTAACATACGTGTTTGTTTACATAAGAACACCAACAACATTTTAGCAACACAAGGCCAGAATAAACAGCAGGGTTTCCCCTCCATTAACCTCAGCACCTCTGCCGAATGAACAGAAAACAATGATGCTGAGACCTTTGTTGGAATTTATGGTCGTGCGGCTTCTGTCCTCTCATCTGCTCTGTTGGACTTTCCCCATGGGCGGGGCTCAGCAGCTCCTCCCCCCAAACACACATACACACATACACACACACACAGAGTGACAGTGCACCAGGTGAAGTGATAACGGATTTGACAGCAGGCAGAAGCACCACAAAGTGCTGCAGAGCTTTTTTTGTTGATTGCATGTATTTCTGGGTCAATATATCATCAGGGCAGGACAGGTCTATACACAGCTGCATTCACTAACAGCTTCAGGAACTCTTTAAACTCATCCTGTCATTTCATTTATGTTTTTTTGTTACATTTGTAAGCACACACATTCTTGGATTGTGTGTGTGTGTGTCTTTTGCTTCCTCAACTGGCTCATCCTCCAGGCTGGCATGTGTACGGCCTGCTGCAGCGCTCGGATAAGAAGTACGACGAAGCCATCAAGTGTTACCGCAACGCTCTGAAGTGGGACAAGGACAACCTGCAGATCCTGCGAGACCTCTCCCTTCTGCAGATCCAAATGAGAGACCTGGAGGGATACCGGGTGAGGGTCACCAGAGAGGCCAGATGGCTTTAAAAATAGAGCCGCCCAGATAAAAGGTCTGGATGGAGGGACGCAGTATGACGATGGATGAAGGGGGGGTGGGGGCAAAAGACTGTGGAGGGTCAGACAGTTACCCACACAAAAGAAAGTGATGATGAAGAAAGACAGGTATAAGTCAGTGGTGGACAAGATAATCCAACAAAAAAATTGCTTTGCGCTTGTGTGTGCTGTGGTGGTCTTCTCCAGGAGACCCGGTACCAGCTGCTCCAGCTCCGTCCAGCCCAGCGGGCCTCGTGGATCGGATATGCTGTAGCCTATCACCTGTTGGAGGACTTTGAGATGGCTGCCAAGATTGTTGAGGAGTTCCGCAAAACACAACAGGTAGGCCGTAGCTGTAGACGACAGAGCTCTAAAGATGTCTATGAACATATCTAGAGGCCTATCCACCATAACAAGACGGTGGCCTGTTTGAACAGGATTAACATCACAGGGGGGGTGGGGGGGTGACATGTTATTGAACTCCTCACTTCAGATGCTATTTTAACCCTGGTGAATACAGGATGTGGTCTGTAATAGACATGGACATTCTGCAGCACCAAGTCAAAAGACTAAAGTCTCCCCAGGGAGGGGGGGGGCAAGAGGTTTACCTGAGTCAGAATACTTCATATCTCGTCAGATCATGACACAGACATTGATATCATCGGGTGTGACTTACACCTCCACAGGATATCATTATATCCAGAAGAAACATGCAGAAATGCCTCAGAACCTGCCTGAGAATGATCTGCTTTTATTTTTAGCTAAATAAATTCAGTCCCGGTGGGGCGGCATGATGCCATCTGAGCAGCGATGATTGATACGGCTCACTACAGAGTTAACTACTGAGTGTCTGATTTATAGGGAGCACTGAAAACAATCTGGAGAAATGCAGGACCACGAGTTTTTATTTAATCTGAACATATCAGAACCACAGGCGTTATGGAGCTTCCTTCTTCCTGAAAGAAAGAATGTTCCTTTTTTTTCAATCTCTGAATAGAGAACATGGCACCAGCAAATTACACACAGGTCCACGCTCAAGATCATTTCCATTTCATCTGTGTTAATAAGCAGTTCTCTGGTCTCTTAAGCAGACAGTTGTGTATATATATTTTGTTTTTACACTGTGCTGTCTGATCACTTGGAATGTATCTAAATACACTACAAATTGTAGTGGAAGTATGCCACCTGCTGGGGACTCCTAACAGGTTAGAGTAGCTGCAGTGCTGTTAACACTCCCAGCATTGATAATTAGCAAGTATAATAAAAACACATGCATGCTTCACTCTCCTCTGTTTTTGTGTGTCCAGACATCTCCAGACAAGGTGGACTACGAGTACAGTGAGCTGCTGCTGTATCAGAACCAGGTTCTGAGGGAGGCTGGCCTGCACAAGGAGGCCCTTGATCACCTCAACAATTACGAGAAACAGATCTGTGACAAACTGGCTGTGGAGGAGACGAGAGGTGGGTTGGTGCGTGCGTTCGTGCGTGTGTGTCGAGCTACTGAAAAGGTTCAGTGTTCACCTGCTGCTGTTCAGAAGACTCTAAAGTCTTTCTGATTGGTTGCTTTCTGTGAGTGAGAATTTAAATTGTCGTCACTCTTCATATTAACCCTTCATGCTGCTTCTTTTTTGGACTGAACCTACATAACACAAACACATGTCCTTTAGTGTTGAAAGTACCTTACTCAAACAAAGGCACTGTAAGCTGGAGTGAAACAACATACGGCCCCCTCTGTCCTTAGACCCTCAACTCAGATGAGGAAAATCTCCCCAAAAAACCCTTTAACCGGAAAAAATGAGGAAGAGGAAGACGGATGGAAATAGACGTGGTGTGTACAGAATAGACCAACATAGTAAACATACAGTGTGGACAATCAGGACTGTAACATATAAGAATGATCCAGGAGGATGTCGATGTCACTAAACAGACCTGAGCCACAGGACCTCCTCTCCACCAGACAGACTACACAAACACACGGAACCTGGCACTAAAGCACACCATTCACACATAGAGGAGAAAGAAACGGAAACACACACAGGGAGAGAACTAGAGGCGAGAGGACAGTCTGACTCTCCTGGAAAACCAACATCCACATCCCAAAACATGTGGAAAGAGGCACCGACAACAGGGGCGGTAGAGTGGTCTCAGGCCTGTCCAGTACAGAGAAACAAGTGAAATAGAGAATGAGGAAGAGAAACCAGAGAAAAGCAGCAGGACAACATGGACTATAAGTAGTGAGCTTAATAGATTCATTGAGACTGAAACGGAACTGCTGGAAGGATAATGGTAACAGGTACATGGTAATATAGAATAAGTAGTCAGAGGTGGTGAAGGTTATTCCAGAGGAGGGGGCCAGCTGACTTCTTTCTGACTGGACAGACTGGACAGGAGCACTGTATTGTGAGGGCAGTGAGCATGGGATGGAATATACGCTTCAAACCGTGTTTGTGTTTGTGTGTAGGGGAGCTGCTGCTGAACCTGGAGAGGCCCGAGGAGGCTTCTGAAGTCTACAGGAGACTCCAGGAGAGGAACCCCGAGAACTGGGCCTACTACCAGGGCCTGGAAAAGGCCTTAAAGCCAGGTGAACACTATCCTCAAGCCCACAACTGTGTGCTCCACGTAATGGAGTTCCACTGTAGTTATTTCGGGCTGTACCAGGATCAGATTTCTTTCTTGGTTTTCACTCAGCTTCTATATTTTGTCATGTGCTGTTGGTTCCTGCTTTTCTCATCTATTGATATTTTTTCATTATAAATACTCATTACTCTAGTTCTTTCTTCAGTACACCTTACCTACACTTATGGCCTGCTTCACACTGCCCTAACATCCTTCTAGTGGAAAATGCATCCCAAAGTTTACCTGAAGACAGTGTGAAGCTTCAGCAGTGTGAGTTCACAGAATAAGCTGGGTAAATACCAGTTGAACGGACACAAACCCAAAGAGGGAGTTTTCTACAGGATAGAAAAGTTAAACTACCCTTTAATGCCTGTGTTCATCAGTAAGTTCAATGATTGGACTGACAAAATGAGATCTGGCTGATGATTATAATAACTGACTCTCAGGGGCAGCCCTAATATTTATCCCATGTTTAATGGTACACGTTTTGTCTGTCTGTGAGGCGTTTTTCTCAAAAAGGTATTCTGAAAAACCAAATACCTCTTCTTTGTTTAACCTGCATTATTTCTACCAAGATCTGACTGATGCACATCTTGGATGCACAACTAGAGCCGCCTTTGAAAAGCACGTATTCCGTCACTGACGTTAGTATGAACACGTCTACCTTAGTTGTACATATTGTATGTTCCTTTGATGATTTCATGATTTGAATGGAATCTTCTGGACATTTCAGCGTGCAGCAATTAGTTTGAAAAAATGAGAGATGACTTTGTGTTGTTTTTATAAACCATTATTGGGCGAGACTCAAAGTGGTCCACATTGTTCTTTAATAAACTAAGTTCTCAGAACTATTTAGTGTGGTAGTGGGTGGCCAAAGGGGGGACTGCAGTATTAGTTCATGATGATATGTTTATCAGTTTTTATGTCAGTTTTTCTTCTTACCCCTCTGTCTGTGTCTTTCTCCAGGAAGTAAAGAAGAGCGTCAGAAGATTTATGAGGACTCCTGGGTGAAGTTTCCTAAAGGCCTGGTTCCCCGAAGACTGCCTCTGAATTTCCTCACAGGTAAACACAGTGCAGCCTGTCTGTGGCAGGCAGCTGCTTTATTCAATACTGTGAAAAGTGTACACCCAGTGAGTGCTTCAAAGGACAAATATTTGTATTGGTGTTTTACTTTGAAATCAACCTTATAGAACTTTAAAGTTAATATACACTCACCAGCCACTTTATTAAGTCCACCTGTTCAACTGGTTATTAACGCAAATTTCTAATCAGGCAATCACATGGCAGCAACTCAGTGCATTTAGGCATGTAGACAGGGTCAGACAATCTGCTGAAGTTCAAACTGAGCATCAGAATGGGGAAGAAAGATGATTTAAGTGACTTTGAACGTGGCATGGTTGTTGTTACCAGACCA
>JAVQJL010009615.1:0-21474 GCA_036024295.1 Nannoperca obscura | reverse complement strand
AAAGAGTACTCCACCGTTTTAGCATCACATTCTTTTAACATAATCAGACAGTTTTAAAAGAAAAGGATCAAAATTGATGCAGCAGAACAAGAAATTAGTCCATGCATTCTTCTGCCTTGTCAAAACCTGCAGCCCCAATTTCCCACAATGCAACTCAGCTTGATTCACTCAACTGCACCATACACTGTATGTAAAGATGGAGGACATGACAGCTCTCCAAAAGTGAAGCTCAAACATCTGGATCGCCCTCTGGTGGCAGGCTGCAGTGTAGGTCATAAGCCCCCTTCATGTTAGCAGATGGGACTTGGGACAAACTGACAAATCAAAGCACACGTGCAAAGCATTTTCCCCAAAGATGGTTTCTGTCACCATCGTTTAAGGTCGTTTTAAGATTCAATTTTTCACCCCCAGGTTTTTTTTCATTTTCAAACTTTATCTCCAAACGCAACCGACTGACTGAGGGCGTTTATCAGACTCCAAATAGCCCCTGCTGGAGTCACAAAGGGCTTTACACAACTTTTTTTTCCTGCTCACTATCAAATGGCAGAAAGTTAGCGACTAGCTGCTGAACAAAGTGGAGCGTTTAGCAGCTAAAGAGCCATTTTCCTCTGGAGTTGGTGGAGACTAAGCAGACTGAGCTAAAAAAAAGAAGAGTGAATATTAGACATATTTACTGGATGTGTAAATAGGAAACCTTTTGCCATATCAACTTAATGTGTACTCACAATATGTTAGTGTTGTACTCACAACAAATCAAGTTTAAAGGCCCTACTGTTGAACATTTCTGACTTTGGCAACTCCCAGTGGAAGTATCAAATTAGACACCTCTGGATTTTTCTACAGGTCGATTTCAAAGATCCTCTGAACGCATTCAAATTCTACACATTTTCTATCATTAACTGCTTTTCACTATAATGTGTCTAGGCAGACGCAGCCACAATGAAAGAATGCAAGCCTGTACACTATCCAGCGTGGCGGAGGGACACATCACGTAGAGACTGCACACTTATCACCTCCTAAAAGCAGTCATTTACATAAAATAACACCGATCACAGGTTACCACTGCCACTGTGCAGTCACTGTTCTGCAGATCATCGACCATGTCCAGAGCATTTGAGTCAGTTCTGTTAGTCAAGGCCGTAAAATAACATTCATGCTGTTAGTTACCAGCCGTCCTCATAACTGATGTCTGTGAAGAGGCGCTGGTAGTCCTGGTTGGTGTAGTTAAAGGTCGGTGTGGAGATGAACACGTGGTCCTTTGGCCAGGCTTCCGGAGACGGCAGCATCCAGGGATTCGTGGTCGTCATCCTCTGCTCTTCGCGGATCTTGATGTTGGAAATCATCGGGATGCCGTCGTTCTCACCTGCAACGAGCAGCGAGTTTAAAAGTATGGGACGCTTCGAAATGACAGTTGCATGCAAATATGTGAAGCAAGAATGTGCAGTTGTTGCAGGACATGCTCAGTCAACAGGATCAAATATGAAATACTCAAGTGTTGTCGTTTTTTTAAATTTCCACAGCGTTAACACTGCTCTCTGAAGGTACTTTGCCATTACCTGACGTCAGGACTCTAAGTGGTTTAACAGCACCCCCCCATGGAGCACCCAGGGAAATGAAGCCCCTGATGTACTTGTCCTTCCAGGCCTGAGGCTGGTGGTTGAGGAAGTAGAGGACGTAGTGGCAGCCCATGCTGTGAGCCAGCAGGTGAACGGGCTGCTGGTACTGGTCGTACATCTCCTCTACCAGGTCCTGCAGCCGCGTGAAGTACTCCGCATTCTCATCTGCAGCACGGGAGGACAGGAGGGCAGCCATGTAGTCGTGTATAAGTGTGTATAATGTCAATTCATTATCTCTCCTCCTCCTCCTCTTCATCATCATCATCATCATCATCGTAAAAGATGTTGGGAGTTTGGACTAACAAAATCCGAGTTGTTTCTTTGGTGAGGACATTTCCCAACTTACCGATTACACCAGACACATTTCTAGGAAAAGATCACCGCTCAGTGTCTGCAGAGTGCTTACTTTGACCTTTAACGTTCGATCTTACCCTTACTTTGAACAAACCAAATGCTTAAAGAACTGGTTCATTATATTAAACATAGAGATAGAACCTTTATGAACAAAATGAATAAGATAAAGCATGGCCTACCCGGGCTGTAAATCACACAAATAGTACAGAAATTAGCAAACACCATGGAACCAAAATAAATATGAAATGAATTTTTAAAAAGCCTTCCACATGATAGTGTAATGTCAGATAAATGACAAAAGTCAACAGGCTTTTCAAAACGAACACTTATAAGGCTGGTTCATCATTAATTTGAATGAAAAACGCAATTAAACAATCAAACATAGAAATAGAACTTTTATTATTAATATTAAAATGAATTGACTTTATTCTGTTGTTTCATTCATCAGTCCCATCATCTTAGGCAAACGTAGCCCACTACACAGGACGTTATTACTTTAAAAGGACAAGCTGAGTTGCTCTCATGTACTTTATGCAATGTGCTGAACCTTCATTTACATATTCTGTCGAGATAAAAAATATCCACTGGTGAATGTGTTATGACATTGTGCTAGAATGCAAATCTCTTTGACCAGATACAGTGGGAGTGCGTATGTGAGGGTGCATGAGTAGTTTTGCTACTTACTAGGAGTTAATCTCCAATCGTACGGCGCTCCACGGACCGTCTCATTTCGGACGTAGCCCACGTGGACCAAATGCTGCACCATTGTGTGAAAATAACCTGCAACAAAAACAGCAGCAGACTCATTCAACAGCAGCTGAGCTACAAAGTGCACTTAAGAGATTTAGTGTAGGAATTAAGCACAGACACATCCATCACTGCCTTCATGAAACCTTTTGGCATTATTCATGGAAAGATTACAGACTCCACACATCTCCAAACCCCATATCCACCAGTACAGACGTGTTTCTCTCACCAGCCAGCTTGTTAGTGTCAAGAAACTCAATGGGAAACGTCTGCCCAAATCCTGGCACCCGCACCTGCACCCCCGGAGAGTTGGACGACCGCCGAGTGGTCCTGTTGTAAACAAGTCTGTGACACACACGTAGACATTCATGTCAGTGTAGTCTGGCTGTGACTAATATCAGAAAAAGAACAAAACCATTGGGGTATGATTGATGATTGGTAGCGACGGACCAGACTGGGAGATTTAAGGCAGCAAGAGTAATTAAATTAAACTTCATAATCACACGGGAAGTGAACATGTAAACATGACTGCATCATTCTCCAGACAGTATACAGGAGGGAGAACTCTGGGAAACATGACATAACAAAGGTTACATGTTCAACCTTTAGACCAAGGGTCAGGAAAGGTTTTCCAAACATCTGCCATTAAGGCAAACACAGAGAAAAATGTTACTTGAATGTGAACAGTAATACAGAATACACTCAGTGTTACCTAATGTTATCAATCCAGCAGTCTACACCTATAGGCATGAACATGTTGAGGTCAATCCACAGGGAGAACCAGTGGTCCGTTTTCTTGTAGCACATCCAGTGGACCAGCATCGGCTTGTCTATCTTAGCTTCCAGGCGGTTTCCCAAGTTCCCTGGCACTGAACACACACACGCGCACACACACGCACACACACACACACCAGTGAATCACAGTGCCCTGAAAGGTTAAAGAGATACTGCACACTTAAATTGTTTCTTGAGCTGTAAACTAAATAATATGAAAATTGGCATTTAATGGGTTAAAAATGGCTCAACATGCCATCTACTGTTTTCAATCAGCCCTGAACCTGCAAGGTTGGGACCTGTCTACCTCCTGAAATCAGTAAGAGTCAGTCTCCCCTGTGTCCCCTGACCCACACACCACCGTTGTTCCCTCACTCTCTGTATTTTTTTAATTTGCGAGGAGACGGTTCTAGCAGAATCTCAGGGTCGAGTTAGACTTGATCACTAGATCCCCTCCAGACATTTCTCTACTTTGAATAATTTGCATCTGATATGTTCATTTCAAAAGTTTAATTATTTAGTTAAAATCTTTCAATCTCCTCCTTCTTTTCACAATATATTGCACAATGTGTCACATTAGACAGGATTTTGATATTTGCAAGTGATTTCTCAACGTTTCAGCATGTGGAAACCCATCTTTTACACCCCACACATAATGGCAAACACAGACATGCTCCGTGACCTTGAACCAAATGTACTGTATCGATTTTCTTTATTTATCATTATGTAATTTTGTCATAATAAACATTGCAGACCAGCTAGTCATATACATTTTTGGCTCTCCACCACTTGGACCTCTTCGCAGTAGACGGCGTGCAGACCACTTTGGACAACGACCTTTTGACTGCAAACAGTAAGTCACAAACGGTGGAAGAGAAAATGTCCTGCAGTGTAATCTTAAAACGAACAACAGCGGCATCATCTGAAGGCCAGCCACTGATATAATTAGAAATACATTTCCCACATATTCATCTTGTTTTAATTACAGTCGATACACTGCGGCAGTATCTATCAATGGCAACGCATTGGAATCAAATACAGACAGAACTTTACGCTACTTTGTCACGCAGAGTTTGGCTGAACCTTATACTGTGAGGTCTAAAGAGTCCTCTTCCTGCTTGACTGCCTCTACAGTACTATGACAGAGCTGGGTCACTTTTCACAAAGATACTTTAGACTGGGGTGAATTCTTCATTTTGCTCTTAGATAAGTCTAACGCGAGTTAGACGGCTCCACACACGACTCCACACACGACTTATTTTAAGCCTGAAAGGTTCACCACCCCACCGAACCTCAACTAGCAGCCATGTTTCCTGCTGACCAGCGGGACCAACTAAGAGCAGCAAAACACGTCTCATGATTTGTGCTTCTTAAAGCTGTGGGGGTGTCACTCTGGGTATTTGGTGCATTGACCTAATGCTAAGACGATCTATATTACTGTACAGAATAATATGTCACTCAAACAGACAAGGATCAGTGGGATAGTTTGAAGATAGAAATCAAGAAGTGACTTGAGGGGCAGAGAGGAGGGAATGAGAAGAGGGGCATAAAGTATGCGTTTTGACCAAAAATTGGTTAAGGGCCTAATTCATGATCATAAGACCCAGAGAGCTGAAACTGAATCATGTTTTGGTCGTTGGAGCCTAAAAAGCATTGGTATGATCTAGATAAGCAGGAAACAAACAGTAACATACAGGGTCAGATGTGCAGAGTACAGTGTTCAACCTCACTGATAGCACACACATCAATACACAAACAATCAGTAAGAGAGACACATACAAACAAATCAGCTGCTTGGCCGTTATTAACCTTTCCTTTCTCCCAGTATCTGCGCAATGTGTACAGCTTTTTACGTTTTCATTTAAAAACAAATCAATTGAGCAATATGCAACAAGTAAGTACAGAACTGAAATAAAAGAGTGTCTCGAAGATTAGAAGACAAAGCAGGGGCCGCACTTTAAGGCCCTTATGATGTCAGTTGGTATTTCACTTTAACGGAGCATTTTCCCAAATAGATTTTCAATACTAAGCAAAAATATCTGCACAGACGTCTGAGATTCTTCTTCTTCTTAGTCAAAACGACTACATTCATTCTAACAATGCTTACACTTACCGATGATGAGTGGTGGAGTGCTGTTGCTTGGTACTCTGGGTTTGGCGTTGGGCGGGAAGACAACGTTGACGATCCAGAAACCTGAGGAGTGATGAAGGCCCAGCAGAAACACGAGCAGCAGGAGCGGTCCCATGTTTCTTCCCGGCAGCTGTGGTGTTGGACGGGGCTTTGCCTCGGGTTTGTAGGCTGAAGGCGGAGGCAGAAGGGGTTAGAATAGATTATCTGTGAAAGCATTCACTGCTGGCCGACACAGTTGCGGGAGTAACTTTTTTGTAACTGAGTAACTGATGCAGCAGGATTACAGCGGGGTGTCATCTGCACACGTGCGCGCCCTGTCGCCAACACACGGGCGCAAAACACAGGCAGGGACGCGCGTCACACATTGCCCTATTGATTCTTCCAAATCACACGACACAGGTCCTTTACACGACATGTAACTGACTGAGAAAAGGCGCTGGTAAAAGATCAGTTCACAAACAACATGTATTAACTGAATGGACGGTGCTGTAAAACGCGTGCCTGCTGTAACTTACTTCAATGCTTCCACTTCACTTCGCACTCTGCAGAGTCCAGCTGTGAGTCTCCGCGCCGCAAGAACTTTCCGGGAGCTTACAGCCGGTGCGGCATTCAAGTTCCACGTAAACGCCACTTCTTTAAGAGCCTTCGCGTTGAAGTAACACTACTAATTTGTAACAATAACACTGGCTATGTTATCACGTAATTATAACGTAGAATATGCATACCACATCTGTCCTTTGGTAGCCTAGTTTGTTTCACACACCAACAATTAAGAGAAACATGTGGGTAAGACTGCTTGATTAAAACCATGAACTGTTGCAAAGGCTTTCATGCTCTGTGACCCCTAAATATTACATTTAAGCTACCACGGTATGCTGCTACTTATTGACACAGAATACGCTTTGTTGGATTGGTGGCGGGTTTTTTTTAATATAAGTTTTAAATTGTAAGACAGTACTGGAAGGCAGCACGTTAAAACGTCATCACACTTGCTGTTGCCATGGATACAGAGTAGCAAAAACGCTACAGGCTCCATTAGCACAGCAGGTGAACTGATTCTCCTGCCACAGCTAAATCTGTTAATTAGAGCATTTCATAACTGGTTCCTGTCATGAAGTCTTGTTTGTTTCACGAGGCTGGTGACGGACAACACACTGCAGGTCAGTCTCCTGTAAACATGTAGCAGGTAGCTGAGTGTGACAACATCCTGACCATAATACACTCTGTTCATGAGGTTAGCACAGAGCATTACCTTATGATACATGTTTGGCCACAGTAAGTAGGGCACATGCTGGAATATCATGCCACCACAAACATGATCATTTCAGAAAATGTCTTCCTAATAATGTTTAGCCAGGTAATGGTCCTATTGGACACCCACTGCATAATACAATGTTTTAGTTAGATATTATGAATAGATTTAGAAAAAAACTACACTCTAAAGTCATGCCGGTTTGCCATTACAAATGCAAAACCATGTCTTTTTCTCAGTTACCTCTGTGTACTGCAAGTTTTTATTCTAATAAAAATGACATGATTATTAAATGTGTCAGTGTTTTAAGGCTGATTATTTAGACTTCTGCAGGTTGAAGGTGGACAGAACTGTTTATATATACTTATTTTTTCACCTACTTGTATGCACATAATAGTTTTTTTCTTTACATGTCTTTGTTCAGCTTTGTTGTCCTATTTATTTTTTTGCTGTCTGTCTATTTCTATTGTCCTGTAAATTGATATTGGAACTGTGTAAGAACATCCAGAGCAACTTAAAACTGGAGTCAAATTCCTTGAATGTATACAAATTATATAGATAGATATTTTCTTAGTTGTGTGCTTTCTCTCCATCTCTCTCTCTCTCTCTCTCTCTCTCTCTCTCTCTCTCTCTCTCTCTCTCTCTTTCTCTCAACCCAACTGGTCGAGGCAGATGAGCGTCCACCCAGAGCCTGGTTCTGCTCGAGGTTTCTACCTGTTAAAAGGGAGTTTTTTCTGGTCGTCTAGTGCTGCTCATGGTGGGAACCGTTGGGTCTCTGTAAATATCAAGAGTCTGTCTACACCTGCTCTATGTGAAAAAGTGCCCTGAGATAACTTTGTTATGGTATGGCGCTATATAAATAAAACTGAATTCAATTTAATTAAATTTTCATTCAACTGGAGGTCTGGTTAATTAAAGGAACAGTAATGAGTGTGAGACTGTGGGGAAAAGTCGAAGTTGAAACGCCAACCGTCAGGAAGAGGGCGGTTACACAACTAACTGGTTAGCAAGCGCCTCCGAATCCTGCAGAAGAAGAAGAGTAACCCGGAAGTGGGTGGGACTTCGGTTCTGTAGAAAAAGAAGCTAACCGCTAACCTCCCGGTGCTGCAGCCAGGCTCTGGTTCTGTCTCTAGCCGATCAATATGGTCCAACTGGTTGGTTCCCTCCAAAAAGAGCTCGCTGACTCCCTTTCCACCTCCAAGGTACTGGTGGTGGGAGCGGGAGGGATCGGCTGCGAGCTGCTGAAGAACCTCGTCCTCACCGGCTTCAAGAACATTGAAGTGGTCGGTCACACTTACGTTTAGTTGTGTGTGTGTGTGTGTGTGTGTGTGTGTGTGTGTGTGTGTGTGTGTGTGTGTGTCTTAGCTAGCTGGCTATAATGCTAAGTCTTTGTGCAGACAGACTGCGCCTGGAGGTGTGCGGGCTCGGGCTAATTCCTGAGACGTGGCATTTAAACAAGTAAAACATACGAGTGTTCGTGGTGTCTTCTCGATACACACTCTGCCCCCGGGTGCACAATTAAATGGACGGGTCCGGGCACGAAGAAGTAAAAATATAAACACTACCGTAGCAACGCAGCTGAAGCATTTGGCGCCATTAACGCTGCTATGTTAGCTAGACAACTTCTTTGTAATGTGACGGCTAGCTAGCCTTTGGGCTGGCTAATTGCCAGCGCAAACACCTATGGACACCACTTGTTTAGTTGTACCAGGTTATATTATGCTGCTAATATAATCACGAAGTATATTAATATAAGACGGGTCTGAAATTTGCGTCAGTTTGCGCAGCGCTTGTTATTAGTGGTGGGTGATGACGAGGTTCCACCATTGGATGTTTTGATCTGAGCATCTGTGACTGTCTGTGGATCTCAGACCTCTAGGGCTCATTGAAAAGTGCTGTTAAATTGAACAATAGATGAATATTAACCATTATCCATTTCCTTTTGAACCGTGGAGCATGACTTGTAACTTAATCAGAAAGTGTCACTGATCTTTTTAAAAAGATAGCGAACAAGACGTATTCATAGTCAAACAACCAGCATACAAGAACAACACATCTAAAGCAAACCAACAATCTAGCATCAAATGGAATTGTTAAAAACGACAACAAAAATCCTAAACATCAGATGGTGAAAGGGGAGTGTACAGCAACAGGAGAGCGGATTGTCCATTCAAAATGTGCATAGGAACAATGTACATTTGGAATATCTATGGTATAGTAATTATTTGTTATATACTGTAGTTAAATGCAAAAAGAGATATGAGGTTTGGAAGCTTAAACCGCAGATCTCTATAGATGAAAGTTACGAGATCATTATTCCGTCTTGTCAATACAGTTGATGACAGTTTCACCTGGTTTTTCAATCTAAGATTAAAACCAAGACCGTGAATCCACTCAAATTATATGATTCATCAAGAATCAATGGTGTAGAATCACAGTAAAGGACTGTATATGAACACAGCTTGTGCACGGACAAGTATTCAAAAAAGCATTAAAAAATGCAACTACAAGATGACCAAAGACCTCCCTTTTAAAATGACGTATTTTAGAATGTATGGAGAATACCCAGATTATCTGGTGGGCTTGTGCCCATTTGTCATCATGTGTACAGGCAGATATATTTATCCTAACAGCTATTTTAAAATGTTTTAAACTGCGATTCTCTGTCAGAAGCTGTGACGGTGCCTGTGTGACATGTTGATTGGAGTTGTATATCACGTTGGCTACATGTATACATGACTGACTTACGGTCCTGTTGATTTTGGCAGATTGACTTGGACACAATTGATGTCAGCAACCTGAACCGTCAGTTCCTCTTCCAGAAGAAGCATGTTGGCAAGTCTAAAGCACAGGTATGTAAACATCAGGGGGCTGTTGTTCATCTTGTTTGAGCTAACACTGGTATGTTACGCTCAACACCTTTTTGAAATACTTTGGACTGGTACTGTATATATTTCTCTCTTTTCCTGCCTGCTGTTTTTGTTTTTCCTGGCTCGTTCACTTACTTTGGTCCTGTTGTTTTGCAGGTGGCCAAGGAGAGCGCCTTGCAGTTTTGTCCCACTGCAAATATCATTGCCTACCATGACAGCATCATGAAGTGAGTTTCTCTCTGTTCTTTTATTCATTTAATAAATTTAAGAGTTTACTCAGACTGGCACGCAGACTTGATGGTTGTCCTTTCGATTTGATCTGACTGTGTCTTCTTGTTGTTTTTTATTTTCATTTCAACAGCCCTGACTACAATGTGGAGTTCTTCAGAAAGTTCGTCCTGGTGATGAATGCTCTGGATAACAGAGGTATTCCCACATGACCTCACTAAGCAGACTGTTTTTTTTTGTTACTCCTTAATCCCATCACATTGAAATGATGAGGAAAATAAAAACATTTCCTGTCTCTGCAGCGGCCCGTAACCACGTGAACAGGATGTGTTTGGCAGCAGACATCCCTCTGATAGAGAGTGGCACAGCCGGATACCTGGGACAAGTTACGGTCATCAAGAAGGTGGCGCATGCACATCTTTTGTTACTTGTTACAACATCCATTGCACAGATGTCTTATCCAGTAAAAGGTTGAAGGGCAGTGACTACCCCACCTCTCACTGTGTCTCTGTTGCCCCTTTTCCTTCTTTTATTCCGTCCTGTCTATCTCTCTCCCCAGGGAATGACGGAGTGCTACGAGTGCCAACCAAAGCCCTCCCAGAAAACATTCCCAGGATGCACCATAAGAAACACACCGTCTGAGCCCATTCATTGCATCGTCTGGGCCAAGTATCTGTTCAAGTAAGGCCCATTTTAATCACCACTAGCATTCAATCCATAGTAATGTCGAACATAATGTGAGGATGCTGCAAAGGTGCTAGCACGAGGAAACACCTTTTTAAAGGGGCCAGTGTGCTGTGTTCCAATGGTCTTCTCCTGTTGTCTGTCGCTACAGCCAGCTCTTTGGAGAAGAGGATGCAGATCAAGAGGTGTCCCCCGACACAGCGGACCCAGAGGCTGCATGTGAGTGAGAGCGTGACATGAACGAATGAATGGAACCTTTATCCCCTGGGGATGGGGGAGGTTGCTTTGCCCAAAGAGCAGAGAAGAATATTAAAAAAAACACCAACAACCATAGATGACAAAACATAATATAACATAAAAAAATAAGCATCATAAAATCAATAAAGGACATCAAGTGCAAGTTCAGAGCACATTCAGACCATACAGGGTGCAGTGGGTCTGCTGTGATCTGGTGAGCTAAATTCATACGCAAGTAATCCTGCACATTGGTTCCCCAGTTATCCCGCCACCCAGTTTAACCCTGTCCATTACCCTTTGTTTCTCAATATCTAATGGGGGATTATTTTTAATGCAAGTGAGAGTAAGAAGTAAGTGTGTGTGTCTGTGTGTTCTGTTAACAGGGAATCCTGAAGAGACAGCTACTCGTGCCGCAGCCTCAGGAAAGGACGGAGACATCAAGCGAGTCTCCACCAAAGAATGGGCCCGCTCCACAGGATACGACCCCGTCAAACTCTTCAACAAGGTACCAGTCAGACGCAGACGTTGTAACTTAACACAAGCGTGGGGGATACAAATTTGCACTGGCCGGCTTATTTAGCCTGTGGTTATAAACTCTAAGGAGTAGTAAAGCCAGTGTGATGCTCAAGCAAGAGATTAAAAAAAATGGCTCGTGCTTATGCATGTTCATTTACTACATTTTCCATTGCTGCAAAATCAGAGCGTTGCAGAGCGCAGTTTGCATGTTCTTAAAATAGGCCAAGAATGTGCGATACGAAATTAGCTTGCTCAGAAAACTGTGGTGGATAGTTTCCCATGTTTAGATGTATTTATAATTGCTTGGATTTGTACTAGGTTTAGAATAAACCATACATGTCACATAGTAGCTATAAGGTGCTTATTCAGGTCTTGCAGCTGGTAGTGTAAGAGGGTTTCATCTTGACAGCATAGGCTCTACCATCTGTCAAATACTTGCAACAGCTAGTGTCTTATTTTAGATATTTTTCTTTATTTGACCCGCCTAACTTATTGCAATTTAGAATAGTTTTCATTGATGTCTGGGTGGAGATCAGACGAAAGCACCTAGTAGAACATGAATACCAGTTTTCATGAATTAAAGACGCAGAACATAAATGGGATTGGTAATTTTTTAGGTCACAAAAATCCTTTGTATTTCTGGTTTAAGTGTCATCTATGGTAAAAGAAAATATGCCCAATATCGATATGGGCGTGTTTTTAAAAGTACTTTACTTTTCTAATGTTTTTTTATTGAACATACAGCAGTTTGAGTGATTTAATCAGCACTTTGTTGGTATATTATCACCACAGACCTACAGTAATGAGCTTGATTCTGATTGGCTCTCCTCCCCAGCTTTTTAAAGACGACATCATGTACCTGCTGACCATGGACAAGCTGTGGAAGAAGAGGAAAGCTCCTACACCTCTGGACTGGCAGCAGCTAGAGAACAGTGGTATGTCTGTCTGTTTTAATCTTGGGATGGTATTGCAGCTATATGTGACAGCTTTACTTTAAAATAGCCAAGCATGTCAACCCATGTGTCTGTCAGGAAGATGAGCATGTTATCCGCCCACTTCGCTTTAGGGTGAGCAGAAGACGTAGTCGGTCCAGAATAGAGCCAGGTGTGTAACTGCACGTGTAAGCGCAGAAAAAAAGCTGCCGTTAAAAACATGACGTGCCACAGGAGACGAGGCGCGAGAAACAACCAATCAACAAAGCACATCCTCTGTCATTTCACATTTGGTTGACCAGTCAAGTGTGAATTGTAACGTATAGTTTTTAATGAAGGCAAGTGTCTGGACGCATTTAGGATTGAGTAATCTCCAGTGGATACAGCTTCATGTGACTCGTTCTATAAATAGCTGCTGTGTTCAGGTGGGTACTGAGCATGAAACACAACTGCAGTTAAGCTAACTGGTCTTAATCAACGTCTCTGTCTGACTGAAATATTTACAGATAGAACAGACGAGTGTGTGGGAGTGTGCAGGTTTTTTTTTTTATTTTTTACCTGAGGTAACTGCAGTACCCCTGTCCACACACTTTGCAGAACGTATGAGCATTACAGTACTTCGCACTAGTTGAGTTTACTTGTGGTGGACTGTGATCAGCTGTTGTGTTAGCTAGCTAGCCAGTCCAACTAGCTTCTTAAGTTAAAATAAGACATGTAATGTTAAAACATAAAATACTACAAGCTATTCTTTTTTTTAAGGCATCCAATCACAGTGCACAAAATTCCCAGTTTGGTGTGTTCATCAGTTTTTGGGTCATGGTTCAGTGCGTTTTCAGTACAGCAGGGAAAACCCAAAAAATGCAGAAAAACAGAGGCTCATTGGCCAGAATTTCTTATCTGCACGTGCGAGTAGTCGAGATAAATGAACAATTTTCGGGCTGAAGGTCTGCTGGTCTGTGTGCATTATGCAATGACAATTGCCTGTCTTGATTTACATTTTCTTCAGCCTTGCCATGATAACGCGTGCTTCCACTAACAGCATGGAGTAGCTGTGAGCTGACCACCACCATCCCGCGCCTCCTCCCCCTACCTGTGTCCTCGGCTAAACTCTGTGTGTCTGAGCTAGAGACCAGAGAGAAAGCTGTCTGCGTTCAGCTTTTAGCACTTCTGTAGCTTCAGCCCCAATCGCTGCAGTTTTGGAATTCATTTCACTAGTTACTGCTGATGCAGCCCGAACCTTTCCTGCTGTTGCTGCTTCACAATAAACGCCTTCCGCTGGTTGTGTGCTCTTTTGTAAAGACCGTTTGTCATCAAGTTAGCGGAGCTCCCATTAACTGTGCCGCTCTTCAATAAAAAGAAGTCTAATAAACCACATACAGACATGTTATGGTGAGCAGCTCAGTTTGAAATAGCGTGCAAGGGTTAGAATAAACAGTAACGGACACAATGAGCTCCAAAAGGCTGTGGCCGACTTACTTTGACTAGACACAAACTTCCATATTATTGTGTACATGTCGGCACAGCCACTGTGGGCCCGAGTGCCTGTCTCTTGGCTGTCTTCAGTGTTGATTTGATTGTCTTTATGTTCATCCGCATGTGTTTGTGTGTCCCAGCATGTCCTCAGGAGGAGTCCCCAGGTTCAGGCTTGAAGGACCAAAAGGTTCTGGGTGTTTGGGGCCACTGCCAGCTGTTCCAGCACAGCGTGGAGACTCTCCGCTCGCAGCTGCAGGAGAAGGGAGAAGGAGCCGAGCTGGTGTGGGACAAGGTAACGCACAAACACAAACTGATAGGCAAGGAATAAACAGTTCTTCCAGAAAACCGAGACACATGCACATTTGTCTTTTAATTTAATTGTAAATTCAAAAGGCTTTCAGGTATTCTTGCTAGAGAATCCACAGCCATAACGAAGCGTTAGTGACACACCGACACGTGAACTATGGTTTTAGTGCTTCGTGTGAGTTTAATGCCTTCACTGCCTCCTCCTCATCTCCTGTCAGGATGAGCCTGCAGCCATGGACTTTGTTACCGCAGCAGCCAACCTTCGTATGCACATCTTTAGCATGAACATGAAGAGTCGCTTTGATGTGAAGTGTAAGTTTGTTGTCTCGTGCTTTTTCAGCTGGAAATTGTTTGCGCTGGAAGCAGGATTTTAAAATTCCACCATACAGTTGCAGCACGCGTCCAAATTCAGATCAATGTCTGTGGTTTATGTGTTGATTTGTTTGTTTCAGCCATGGCGGGTAACATCATCCCAGCTATTGCTACAACCAACGCTGTCATCGCTGGACTCATCGTGCTGGAGGGGCTGAAGATCCTGTCCGGGGAACTGGAATCCTGTCGCACGGTTAGTTCAACCACCGGGTGTCCGGGACCGGGTACATCAGTCCGGGCAGTGGTCAGGACCTTGATATTTGCCCGTGGTTAAAACATTTTAACAAACTACTTTTAATTTTATGAGTGTCTTAAACTCCGGTATGCACAGGAATCTTACAGCAAGCAAAAACCGTTTCAGTGTTCATAAAACCACAGGCCTTTTCTTTAAGGGTTCACTCAGATTGCATTTTTTATAAGAACTCTTGACGCCCATAACATCCTTTAGTAATCTTGTGTCAGCAATAACACTGAGATGTACTATACGACCGTGGAATCAAGGTCCACCAACAAAAACTGCAGCCATCAGTTAACCCTTGTTATGACTGAGTAGTATAATATAATAATAGACTGTAAAGAATCCTGAAAAGAACCATGTTGTCTGCTGAAGATGTGGGAAATTCAAGGTTTTTATATATTTAGGTATTGTCAGTTTTAACAAGGGAATAAACCAAGCATGGTGAATTCATTCCTGCCAGCTCCGTTGTTTCCCCACATTTCACGCTGCTCTTTGTTCGCATCTTCTCCAGATCTTCCTGAACAAATGTCCCAACCTCAGAAAGAAGCTTCTGGTCCCGTGCATCCTGGACCCGCCCAGTGCCAACTGCTACGTCTGCGCCAGCAAACCTGAAGTCACCGTCAAACTCAACGTCCACAAAACCATGGTCCTCTCTCTGCAGGACAGGGTAATATAAGCACAACCTGCCACGATGAAAGTGATGCTTCAGCTAAAGCA
This sequence comes from Nannoperca obscura, assembly GCA_036024295.1. Lineage (NCBI taxonomy): Eukaryota > Metazoa > Chordata > Actinopteri > Centrarchiformes > Percichthyidae > Nannoperca > Nannoperca obscura. The sequence goes on along the minus strand of JAVQJL010009615.1, from coordinate 6,027 downwards.
CAATTTTTTACATTTTGCTATGGACTCCAATTATAAATTAATTTACTTGTTGAATGTGTTATAAATCACATCACGCTGGTGTTGTTGCAAGTTTATTAACTGGTGGGAAAAAGTCCTCACCGCGTCACCCCTATTGTTCACTGTATCTTTTATCAGATCCTGAAGGAGAGGTTCGGCATGGTGGCTCCAGATGTTCAGATAGAGGATGGAAAAGGGACCATCCTCATCTCCTCAGAGGAAGGAGAGACGGAAGGTAACGAAGAAAGGGGGTGGGGGGAAGATCACACTTAAACAGTGAAGTATGTAAAGAAAGGAAAGGGGGTAGGCAAGAGGGAGGGGAAAAAGAGGCTGAGGGAACGACAAAAGAAAAAAGTAGTGGCTGATGATTTGGGTGATTGGTGTAGTGTTTCCTGGTTTGGACAGAAGAGGGTGCTCTGGTTGCGTCTGTGACAGGAGGGGACTGAGTATTCAGTGAGAGCATCTCTGTCAACAGAGAGCTGTGCCTCTGTGTTCTGCCCTGCTCTGCAAAGGTTTGTAATGATAGAACCGAACATCGGAACATTTTGTCATAGCACAGAGGTCAGAGAGAATCGTGCGCAGAGGTCAGATGTTATTTTGAGTGATAGCCAGATCTCCACACTTCCTGTCAGACTAGAGGAATAGTTATAAATGAATGGATTGTCCACACGTGTAGTTCTAAACACTTGTTATTAGGTGTGTGTATAAGTCCCGCCCTGCCTGTCCCTCCACAGCCAACAACAACAAGTTTCTTGCTGATTTTGGGATCCGTAATGGTAGCCGTCTCCAAGCTGACGACTTCCTCCAAGACTACACACTCCTCGTCAACGTCCTGCACACGTATGTACCTCTGTGCGTGCATGTTAACGTTTGAATGAGATTTTCTGACGACCCAAGTGAACAAAACTGAAAAGGTCGTGTTTTTGTGTGCGTCGTTACTGGTAGTGAGGAACTAGAGCGGGATGTGGAGTTTGAAGTCGTAGGCGAGGCCCCAGACAAACCTCCACCCCCTCCGACAAATCAGGAAGAGGTTAGCAGCATCACCAACGGCAACAAGGACTCCGCCCAGCCGTCCACCTCCTCTAAAGGTCAGCCAGAGAGGTCTTTTTTCCCTATGTGTGGTTCTGTCTCTGTTAAACACACTGAGCAGGAGTGCACACGCTACATTACATTGTTGCTCCACACTGTTTGTTTACTGGCCTTCTTTTTTACAAATTTAAAGGTTTGACTTTGTCGACAGGATTTACATCTCTGGGAAATTACGACCACAGCAGTTTTCCTTTTGATGTCTTGCTTCTCTTTGAACGCTCTTGTCCTCCACCTCTCAGCTCTAGCGCAGGATGATGACCTCATGATCGTCGACTCGGACGAGGATGAGGGGGCGTCGTCCAGCTCTGCAGCGGCCGCAGCAGCGCCGGGCAGCGGCATCAAGAGGAAGCACTCGGATGCTGAAACTGACGGGACGTCCACCAAGCGCCTGCGGACGGACCAATCAAGCGCAGCGGCTGACGATGATGACGATGACATCATCACTCTGGACTAACCCGTCCTCCCTGGTCTCCTGAAGGACTGAACTCTTTGAACGCTTGTCATTTCGACTCACGGCCGACAGTAGGCTTAAATAAAACACCTCTTTTATGAAGAACAATTTACTGCCCTGGTTTGTCTTTCGTCCCCCCCCCCCCACCCTCCCAGCCCAACTCTGCTTGTCCTTTCATACTCCCTCTGCGCTCTGACACGAGGCTGTAAATAGATTCTACATTTTAAAAAAGTTTTGAAAAGTACATAATTCCTTTGTTGTTTTTATTAATTTCTGGTCCCTATAAAATGCTTCTCTTGGTGGTTTAAAAAAAGTGCTTATTTTGTATTTTTTATAAACGTACTGTATTTCTCATGCTACACAAGTCAGGGTGTTTTTGTGCTTTGTGGTCAGGTTACAAAAGATATAAAACCATTTTCTTGGGTTGGGATATTGATGGTTGTGAAGGGACGGCAACAGACAGCCTGTCTGATGCCTGTCATCAGGGTGCCTGTCTGTGGGTGCTGCTGTTGGTGAAACACTGATGGGAGAATCTGGCCACTTTGTGCCATGGGGGCGTTCGTTTGCTACCTCTTTTCTAGAACTAACATGTTTTGGCTGCAAATACGTGAACATGCCCTCCGTAGCGGTGCCACAGTGAGGTGGCCAGTTCTTAGACAGTGTTCAGAAACGGCAGCATGGCAGCGCTGACACGGCTCCCTGTGAACCTGCACTGTATGTAAAGCTCTGGCTGAGCACCAGTGATTTCGAGCCAGGCTACTATTAGTTTAATGTAAACACGTTCCAGTTGCTTTTTATTAGTTCAGCTTCTGTTTGAGCAAAGAGGAGAACACAGTTTGTTTAGACGGTTAAAGACAGAACCAGAGGCCGAGTAGTGGTTTGACCAGAACCAGTCATTCTTTTTCGTACTGCAGAGATTCATCTGGTGGCAGTGGAGTCTTGCACTGAAATAACATTAAGAACCACTGGCACAAAGCACAGCAGTTGAGCTCCTGCTGTCTTCTCCAGTCTAGCCCCTGTTCCAGTGTCCATAATTTCATATTTCATTGTGATCTGACTTGTTGAAAGACCGTGAGAGCCCTTTGGACCAATTTGGTGAAGACAATAAATTAAACAAATGCAGAGGCTTCTTGTGTTTTGTTTATTTCTGTCTATCTGAAATACAATCATTGTTGCACGCTTGGAATATATAACCTATCCATACCATTATTATAATAGTGTATAAGGGAAATAACCCAAACAAATGTTTTCTGTAAATGGTCAGTTTCAGGGTTTGTACAAAACTTTGGAAGTTTGGAAAATGCTTAATTTGAACTGTTGTTTTCAAGGTTAGAGTTATGCTTGAATTTGAATATACTCTAGAAGAATGGTTGGTGTTTCAACATTGACACAATCACTCATGTAAACCAAAAATCTTTTATGATTTGAAATGAAACAATCCCGTTGTCTCCTGCCATTTATAGTAACTAGATGATAAATGCTTCATGAACATGACCATGTTTGGTTTAGGTAGCTTGAAAGCGCTTCAAGCTGTATGAACCCTACCTTGGCTCAATTGGTGAGTGTTTGTGGCATCAAATAACATAATCAGCATCCAATAGGCATCCAGGAATTGCAAGAAATGAAGCAAGTAAACCAAAGGGGGGGTGAGGGGGCACCCTTTTCCAAGCTTTGTCTGAGGGGAGGCCCGAAGTGTTCACACTTGTTTAACACTTTGAAAACATTCACATCATTTTTCGAGTTCAGTGCTATTGTGTGTCGATGCCTCCTATCTTGCTGAACTGTGTACACAATTGCAAAGCTATATAAAGATAGCCTTAAATTGCTGTTTGACATCACTTCAGACCACATCACACACATTTAGGGTATTCTATGTGATCTCCTTTTGATAACTAATTTCATTCCACCTTCCATTCACGGAGCCTCCACTGAAACTCCCCATTTGAAAACCTCTGGTCTAAAGTAAACTTTTAAACTACATCTGGAGTGTGCCATCGTCACGTGCCACGTCATTCTGTGATTTCTGTTTACAGGAAAATATTTAGTTTGTTCAGTTCTGGGAGTAAAGTCTGCCAGTCATGTGCTCAGCTTCGTACAGAGTGTGACATTCTTGATGAGAGTAACCATGATGTAACGTAACGCGGGACCGGCACAAACAGACAGAACTTTACTATAAACAAGCTTAAGAAAATGGATTTTAAATACATGAAATGTCCACGTTCCCCATGATGGGGTCAGGACACAGGGTGAAGATGGAAACAAAAAGACATAATGAAACAAACACATGGAGGTGCAGTTTTATAGATCAAAGCAGCATGTGTTCTCTTTTAACTGAGCAGGAAGTCAGGGCACATTTATATGTATAGCACATTTCATACATAAAGGCAACGGAAAGTTCTTTACATACAATAATGCATTAAAAACATGAAAAAGAAAAGAACAGCATTAAAAACATGCAAATGAAAAAAATAAATGCACATTTAAAAAAATAAAACCTTTTAAAAAGGAAAGCTGAATGTTAAGAACACAGATGTATGTAAATACAGGATGTTCTATTAATCTATTTTGTCCCAAGCCATCAGTGGTGGAAAGTAACTAAGTGCATTTACTGCTGTTTTGAGGTACTTATACCATGAGTAGTTTCATGTTCAATATACTTCTGGTCCACTACGTTTCAAAGAAAATAATCGTTTTTACCCCACAATACTTATTTGACAGCTATAATTAGCAATTGATAAGGTTATTACAGCAGATGAAGATAACATGTATCATACAAATGGTACCATCATGTTAAAAAATATGATGCATTGTTATAGATCAAACTATCCAACTGTCTATGAAGCAGATACAAATATGCTCCATCAAAACCAGCTGCAACATTTAAATGCTGGCTTCATGTTAAAGCATCAGTAGTAGTATGACTACATTACAATATACATAATAATACAGCAATGAATCGGGGCATTCTTCAAAATGAGTACTTTTTAAACTTGAATTATTATTGCTGATAATACTTATGTAGTTATACTTCAGTACAGTTTTGAATGCATGCATTTTACTAGTATATTCCACAGATCCCTTACTTGAGTAAAAGCACAAATGCAACAGTAGCTGTACACTTTCTTAAGTAAACTATCCGATAACTTATTCCACCAGTACTGAAAGCACACATAAGAAAATACTTTAAGGAATGTAACATGTTAATACTGAGAGAATAAAATAAACATATGGATAAAATAAAATAAATAAAAAACAAGGCAAGATGCTGTAGGTGGGGATATCAATATACAGCTGGACAGTGTTTATAATAACATATTGAATGAGTTTTCCTGGTTATAGTTCATTTGTATTATTACATTACTCTGTCACTCTTGCCTTATCATTTTGAGTTTAATTGCAATTGTATAGTTTTTTCTATTCTTTCTATTTGATATACTTGTAATGAATTATTGTGTACTCTCTTTATTCTGTGTCTGTACTATTTCTGTCCTTATACTGCTGCAACACATAAATTTGCCCTCTGGAAATCATAAATGGTTTATCTTAGAATTAAGAGTATGGTATTATGACGACGACAGCGCTTTTTAAAAGAAGCCCACCTGTCTGTCATTGATGTATTAGGTCTGTCTGGCCTACATCATCGTCATTACCGCTAACGCCCCTCGGTGGAGGCCGCTGATTGGTCAGCACTGTAGCCCCCCCTTCTGCTCCGGTCCTGCCGAGCAAACAGTTTCCCAATGGCGGCCCTATCTTATCGTTTATCGAGGGTCTGGGTCAGGAAGGGCATTATTTAACCGGGTTAAATTGACGCCATAGATTCAGGAGAAGCGGGTGTTGGCTTAACGGTCACAATTTGAATGTGTAAAGCGAAAGCCTGCCTCTTCCCCCGCCTCCGGGCAAACGGTAGGAAAGCAGAGACAGAACAGCGGCAAGACGATAGTTTTGTTTTGAGCAGGCTCTGTAAGTTACCGAGAGCTAACTTTAGTGGAGTTAAAACGACTTAGCTAGCGGCTAGCTTCAAATAAAACAGCGCGACGAAAGACGTTAAAGGACGGTTGCGCTGTTCTTGTAGCAGCTTGTAACGTTAGCCTGATCAATATGGTGACTTTGGCATCCGTAATAAGACCCCTGGCTTCCCAGCTTCACCTACAGCTCGTCAGACACGCCAAGAGTCACCGGATAACGCCTGTCAGGAGATGCAACCTCACGGCGTGCTCGAGCAAATATGTGCTGTCGCAGAGTGAGTACCGAGTGGAAAACGTGTGGTAACGGTGTAGCTGTACGCAATGTTTATGTTTTTTCCTGTGTCGACACCGCTGCTCATTATCATACAGCTTCAAAATGGAACTTTTTAATCTCAGACGTTACCGCCAGCTGTGTGTGTGTGTGTGTGTGTGTGTGTGTGTGTGTGTGTGTGTGTGTGTGTGTGTGTGTGTGTGTGTGTGTGTGTGTGTGTGTGTGTGTGTGTG
>JAVQJL010009614.1:0-11440 GCA_036024295.1 Nannoperca obscura | reverse complement strand
GCGTGATACGGTCCCAGCGAGCTACGGGCGCCGCGTGGTACTGTCCCGGCGTGTTACTGTCCCTGCGTGTTACTGTCCCTGCGTGTTACTGTCCCTGCGTGTTACTGTCCCTGCGTGTTACTGTCGCTGCGTGTTACTGTCGCTGCGTGTTACTGTCCCTGCGTGTTACTGTCGCTGCGTGTTACTGTCGCTGCGTGTTCGCTGCGTGCTCGCTGCGTGTTCGCTGCGTGCTCGCTGCGTGTTCGCTGCGTGCTCGCTGCGTGCTCGCTGCGTGCTCGCTGCGGCTGAGCGCTGTGCTGTGTTGTGTGGTTGCAGCTCGGCTACAGAGAGAGACGAGTGGCTGGAGGCCATCGCCAAGGCCATAGACGACTACACGAAGAAGAAAATAACCTTCACATCGAGTCGCAGTCAGGAGGAGGTAACGCCCCCCCCCCCCACACACACACACACACACACAGACTCACGCTGTGATTCCCACACATGCGTCCACATTAACACCCAGTCTCTCTCCACGCAGGCGGAGTGCGTTGACAGCGGGGCCCCGTTAGGCTCAAAGGCTCCCATCTGGATCCCAGACCTGAGGGCCACCATGTGCATGATCTGTACCTGCGAGTTCACCCTCACCTGGAGGAGGCATCACTGCCGCGCCTGTGGCAAAGTCCGTCCCGCGACAGCCAATCCTCTTCCAGCGTGTTACTCAATGACCCGCCTGCTCATCGCTGCTCCGTGTGTTTACTGACAGGTGGTGTGTCAGGCGTGCTCCGCCAACAAGTACTACCTGGAGTACCTGAAGAACCAGCCGGCACGCGTGTGTGATCACTGCTTCGCCAAGCTGCAGGAGAACAGTGAGAACTCATTATTCATTTCAGTTACTCTTTCTAATTGATGTTGTCAGAGGTTTAATTTGCACTGCTGGACCAGTTGTACATTAGCTACATGCTAACTAGCAACACATGCACTGAACTCAGAACTCAACAACAGACTGCTGAAGCACATATTTTACACTTATACAGTTAGAGACATGTTTGTTCACCTGGTATGTCGTCACGGCACCTCTAAAAGTCACTTTGTCTGAACACACAGACGTGTTCCTTCATCAGCGTGAACACACACTCGAGTTTACACACTCACACCCTCCTGCTGCCCCAAATACTCACTAAAACATGGTGCAAAGGAACATTTTTGACCTGTTTTTAAAGATTTACATCTTCAGTAGGAACCGATGGGCTCAAAAGGACCAACACGTTGATGATGTTGGTGTTTTTCATGGGATTGGTTGACAATATTGACAACAACAAAAACTTTAACGAGACAGAGTTTCTGCTCGTGATAGAAGCTTGTGCTTTTGGTCTATTTAAGGAAGGTTTGTTTTTTTTAGGTGACCGCTGTGCCTCCACATCAGTTTCTCCAATCAAACCTGGAGCTTTCTCCTTCACTAGGAAACAGAAGAAGATTCCTGCTGCACTAAAAGAGGCAAGGAGCCGCATTTACACTCACGGGCTACATTCACTGAGGCCATCAACATCTTGGTGATCAACTTGTCAACCATGTCGTTTTTCCAGGTTTCCGCCAACACAGAGAACTCCTCCATGAGCGGCTACTTAAACAGGTCAAAGGGCAACAAGAAGCAGTGGAAGCGGCTGTGGTTCGTCATAAAGAATAAAGTCCTGTACACCTACGCTGCCAGCGAGGTACTCATACTGTGTGACGCGTTGTTTGGCTAAACTCTGCATAGCTTTTCTTCGTCTTCTGGTTGAGTAATGGTTTCTCCCTGCAGGACGTCGCAGCGTTGGAGAGTCAGCCGCTGCTCGGCTTCTTCCTGAGGGAGGAGAAGAACGGGCCGGCCCAGAAGCTGCAGTTCAAGCTGTATCACAAAAACACGCTGTTTTACATCTTTAAAGCTGACGACATCCCCGCTGCGCAGAGGTATCGGAAGTAAACCGGCCCTGAAGTTGTAAACTCGCAAGATGTTTAGTTTCATTATTCTAATATTCAAAACGGACAAACGTCTTGTTTTGTGGAGATATTTATATTAACGATCGTGGTCGGCAGTAACCGTGGTGACAAACGCATTGTTTCCTGTGACAACTTCACAATAAAAGTCACCTCGTTTCACCTGTTGAATGCTTTTAATGTGAAGCAGCAGCAAATGTTTGGTTTGCATCAGCACTCACTCACAACAGCTGTGACACCCTTTAAGTCATTTATCATTATCGATTAGATCACATTTCATATGTTAACCCTACCGCCACTAACCCTCACAACCAACCAGATAACTGAATATACAACATTAAAGGGCTACTGCTACTCATTCAAATCTTAGAACTTTAAACTACGTTGAAGTATCTGAATCTGTTTTGTGTTTTTGTCTTGTAGATGGATCGAAGCCTTCCAGGAGGCAATGATTCTTGAGCAGTAGTATGGTTTTACAGCAGTGAAGTCGTATCACAGCCCCGGAGCCAGTCGATAGACAACTTATGCCCCCCTGATTGATCTCAGGTCAAGGGTCAGCAGCTCAGGAAGGACTCCGGCAGAAACCCGCTGCAGTGACACATACTGTGTGTGGAAACCCAGACTGCTTCCCCCCCGCAAAGATCCCGTTCTGTTTCTCTAAACATATTCTTCTACCAGCAGCAGCGACTGAAGCTCAGCGACTGAAGCTCAGCGCCGCCAGCGAAGGTCCGAGCTGACAGTTTGTCACAGGTGTTGGTCAAAGGTCAAGTCCAGAAGCATGTGTGTGGAAGTGGGACAGAACAGTTGTCAGGAATATTTAAAGCTCTCGAAAATCCCCAAAAAAGTCTGGGAGCTATTTTTAATTGCAAATGTTGAAGGAATTTCTTTTGTGTGAATCAACATACAGGAAACTGCCCGTCTTCATTCCAGCCTGTTGATTTTGGCCACAAACAGTAGTTAAAAAGTAAAATCTAAAGATTTCACACACATTTATAAAATCTTTAAAATGCTAAGTGGAATCAGAATCCTGGATGCAAAGTGGTGTCTGTTCAAGAGTTTAATGATGCAACAAGGTGGGATTTTACTGTGAAAATCCGGCTTCTACAAAGAAACAGGAAGTTGATGTTCTGCTCTTCAGTTTGATCTCTGGTTAAGAGATTTTGAATTCAACAGGAAACATTGAAATCATGGGTTAAAGAAACAACATCCTGGAAAAAACTGGAAGTGTCATGAACATTGTAGATATGTTTTCATACAGTTGTTTAAAATGTATTTTTGCCTGTTTAGTCACATTAGAAATGGTTCATGGGTAAAACTGTGTATATGGACATGAAAGAGCAACATTGACCTTTTTTTATATCAAAGCTGAGAGCTAATATTTATAATATAGGAAGATTTATTGTTTGAAAAGCGCAGGCTGCCACTTATTTTGGGTGTCAAGGGTTTGTTAGGAAATAATGTTTCCATCAAAACCTTTATTCTTTTAAATTAAAAAGAACTGCTTACAGAAAAGGGGCTTTTTTTACAGCAAACACTGTGGGAAGTATGCATGAACTAAATTTCTAAGGAAATGCTCAAAAGGAAGAACACATTTTTGAATTTGATGCTTGTTTTTTTGAAGACATTGTGCCTTTTTTTTATATCTCCTGTTTTGAGATAAATTGCAATAATGTAGGTGCTCTGTTTGACATTCTTCACTAAATAAGGACACATTTAAGCATCCAGTTTGCGTGACTACTCACTTTCTAGGCAGGGTACTCTGGGTTCGTAGTTCTTCGGGTCTGTTTTGTCTTGTTAACGTTGCACTACCCAATTAGGGCAAATTAGTTTATTTCACAGTTGGAGAATCCAAATCCTACTTCTTTTTTAGTGAAGCAGTAAAACGGTTAATACTGTCGTTACAGCTCTTTGGCTGCACACTTGATATTTGGGCGAGCGGCGTGTAAACCTGCAGCAGCCTGGTATGGAGATGCCAGTCAGGAGCATTTCTTCATGATTGTACATTAACAGTGACCATTTGTAAACACCCACTCTATCAGAGTTAGAGTCTCCCATAAACAATGAGTCTAAACTGTCAGGCAACAGTTTTTAATAAAATATATATATATATATCTTGTGCTGCGGTGTTCATTTCCTGTTGTGTTCAAAGGACGAGATGTTGGTTGGTACACAGTGCTGTCACTACTTAACTGCAGGCTGCAGACAGATGTTTGTGGGAGGCATCTATCTGGCTCCAAAGCGCCGGTCTGAGAGATGAAGCATGTTAATGAAGTCATGATACTGTGGCTTGGCTTGGATGCTCCATTTCACCTCCACCTCCCTGAGCTGTGACGCCGGACCGCCTCGGGCAGCTCATGGCTCGTTTAGAAACTGTCCTTTAATTAAAGAGAATGAGTTCAACTGTGTCAGGAAAGTTATTATGCTTCGTGATAGGTTATATTATAATATATTATATATATGTTATATTATTTGTATTATATGAGTACTAGTGTTACGTACACGTTTGTATCTACATGCGGAACTGAAGTTGCTGAGGCTGGTAGTGTGTTTCGGTCGGACCTGTGTTGAGCGCAGAACGGTCCGTCTCCGTTATTCTTCCGTCTTAAGATGGCGGAGTATGCAAACATCGTCCGAAGGGCTTTGGGACAAATAGGAGGTCACGGTGGAGTCCGAGGTTTCCTTCTTCAGTTGTTCAGGTCAGTTTAATCCAGTGGTGTTTAATAAGAATAAAGAGCCGCTGTTGACGGAAGTGTGACCCGGGTCTTTCTATTCAGAGGCAAGTTAGCATGTAGACCGCTAACTTTAAACCAGGCAGCAACGGAGTCTGGTCCTCCAGCAGCCTGTAAACCAAAGCTGTGAAACAGCTGTAACACAGTACTGTGAAACGTTTAATATAGATAAGGTCTTTTGCCGGTGTTTGAATCGAAGGCTACGCCAAACTCCATTCAAAAATCTCCGAATTTAAGTTGGTGTTCAGCAGCACCAGTATTCTCGATTTAAACTCTGAAGATCACGACTGAGGACACCTTACAAACTAAACAAGGATATATTCGGCTCCCAAGTTAGTCACCAAGCTTTGACTTGAGCAAAATATCAGGCTATATTAGTATGATTAGTTCAAAGTGTTTTCACAGTGTTTAGAAAATATACAAAGGTGGACCAATATGTCTTGGAGCACTCAACCTGACTGTCACTTCATTGTCAGGGTGAACGATGTGAAGACAGGAACCTTGATTGGCGTGGACAAATATGGAAACAAATACTTTGAGGACAACAAGCACTACTTCTTTGGTGAGTCCAGTTTCCCCAAATATGCACGATTTCAAGTCACAAGCAGGACATTTGCAACATACTGTTGTTTTCAGGAGGATTTTGTAAAGGATGCTCAGATTTAGTCACTCTTATCTGTTACAGACAAGTATTCTGTACGTGCTTCAGTGACACGTGTGATTTGGTGAATAAACTCTGTGTGTGTGTGTGTATGTGTGTGCGCTCAGGACGTCACCGCTGGGTGATCTACACCACGCAGATGAATGGAAAGAACACCCTGTGGGAGGTGGACGGCAGCATGGTTCCAGCAGAATGGTACGACCTGCACATTGTTGGAGATTTAATACAAGTGCTGGGACACTTGGGCTAAAACTCCATGTTTTCTGGGCAAACTTTGGCACGTCTGCTGTTAACACCTGAGAAAATCCACACGATACCAGTTCTCCTTTACATAAGCAGTATATAATAATGTATAAATGAATAAAAAAGATTATTTAAGCCAGCGACCTTCTTCTCGTTCACTCTTCAGGCATCGCTGGCTGCACTGTATGACAGACGACCCCCCCACCACACATCCACCAGAGCCCAAGAAGTTCCTGGCTGAGGTCCACCAGTTCAACGTGAGTGGCAGCTCCCAGCAGTACGTGCCCTACCCCACCACCCGCAAGAAGATCCACGAGTGGGTTCCACCCAAAGCCGGAGCCCAGTGAACCCCCCACTGCACATTTGTACATTGATATCCTGCATGTGTCCTGAATAAAACCTCTATACAGACATTTGTGATGGGAGTGGCGGTCCTTACCTGAAACAGTGTTCTCCACAGGTCGGTTTAAGCTCCAATATCTGATGACAGCAATAAATGTACAACCTCCCTTCTGATCAACACCAGCGACCCACTTAAGACGTTTTATACTTTTTTATTGTCAAAATTCTTTAATTAAAATGTTATTTTTCAGGATTTTTCAACTTCAATTAGCACCCCGGTGAATACCACTAACTGACTTACTGGAAGAATCAGCTGTTTCTCAACTGTGCGCAGAAATATCAGCTGGTGTTACCAAGCTGTTTTTAATAATTGATCATTGGAAACTAATCGATTAGTCAACTAATTGTATAAGCTCTAGTTGGCTGGTGAAGTATTGAAAATGTGCTCTAATCAACCTGGAAATCATCTAAAACCGCATTTAGAGCCTCGCTGAAATGCATATTTTTATTGTATTTAATCAAAATGTCACACAAACAACCAGCGTGTGAGTGTATAACACAAACATATGTAACCTAAGAGTCTGCACCTGTGCCATATATCAGCACACAGGTCGTGCTATGAAGGCAGACGTGTTGGAACAAGCAGCAGAGACTCGGTGTTGTGTGCGGCACTGAGCTGACAGCACTGTGCCTGTCGCATGATAATCACTGTGGGATTATGCTGAGCCCAGAGAAAGTTGCAACATGCAGCATTTCACGCTGAGGTGTGTGGAGACTCTGCAGAGTGGACTGGTCCGAGTGTGAGAGATGACTCAGTGCCAGAGTCCCTGTGAAACTCCAGCCACAGTAACAGGTTTGTGTGCTTGGTTCTTTTATATTATAGCTGGATATTTGGGTGTTTTTCACCTGTGAATTTATGTTAAAGTTAAATGATGAACACTGAGCTAAAACTAATGCAACAGTCCTGCAGGAAATCCTAACTTCATGGTTATTATGTTCAGTTTAAGAGAGGTGTGGATTCAGCTTCATGCTCAGGTTGCAGGATGCAGTTAAATGATGTTGCATCATACTGAGATGTGTTTCTAATGTTTTCTCCAGCATGTTTATATCAGAAAGAGTCAATTATAGAATCAGCTATCAGTAACCTGCAGTGCAATTCAACTAAATACTCCAAAATGACCACAAAAGGGAGGATTTATTGCAGAACATTAATTTTAGCTAGCTATTCCTAATAAATTGGTAATTGAGAGTATTTTCATTTCATAGATTCCGTTTTATTTCAGTGGGAGAAGAAGAAGTTAAATGTAAATTTAATTCATCTGGCGCCATCATCTGGCCAAAATGTACATTTGTCCAATATACAGTTTTATGAACAAACACCTGTGAAGTTGGTGACATTCCCATCAGTTGTATGTTGTATTAATTAGTAGCAAATGTTAGCATGCTAACTCCCCAAAGACGTTAGCATGCTAATGATAGCATTTAGCTCGTTTAAAGCACCTAGCTTAAGTACAGACACACACAGCAGTTAGCACATGGCTGTAGACTGACTATTTTTTAAAGTCAACTATTTTTTTACCTCATTTATTTAAAAACGAAGTGTGTGACTGTGTTTCTCTGCTTAAAAGAATATTAGCGACTTCACATAGCTGCTAGCATGGCTGTAAACTTTGTTGAAATACTTTTTCTGTGTTTCTGTACACAAGATATTGACATTTAAATGTGTTTCTGTATCCCCATACTTCCTTAAATGTAATTTAAATAAATGTTTGTGGTGTCGGCATGATGTTAAAATGATATATTTGTGTTTATGTTTGTTGAGACCTTAATTGTTTTTATATTTTAAGGCATCTGGAGCTGTTAAATGAGGAGGCTCACTGTTTCATCACTTGTTCCTCGATGGGATTATTTGGAGGAAGAAGGAGAAAATGAAGACAGTCAGCACAAGGTGCGCTTCATCTACACACCTGGTCTGTAACAGGGGTTAACAGCCGGGAGGGGGCTCTGTTGCTTGTGATTTCTGTCTGTGAGTCACTGTGTATCACTGCGAGAGCACTGAGAGACACTGGAGAAGGTTTTTGGCATCCTCTCGTGTCAGCAATTCATTGAACAACACTCCCCCCCCCCCCCCGTCTTTATTTAGCAACCAGGGGACACTTTGCTTGGACAATGGAGGCGGCATCTCACCCAAAAATCCTTGAAATGAATTAAGAACAATGAGCTGGAAGTGCCGAGACAGATGACAGTGAGCCCTGAGTGCATGCAATGTGCCGCCCAGCCCCACATTTTACGTTTGTATTCAACGAGTGGCTTCTGTTTCGTCTGTTAGCTGTATGAGCTGATAGCTACTGTCCCATTCATGCCCTGCAAACGGAGCAGATAATCTCTCTCAGCCTGTGTAACGATGATGCAGCAGGATAGTAGAGCAGCAGCTGCTTGTGATGCCAGACGAGCACCAGAAAGAGGCTGAACAGGGTCGCCTTGACGCCGAGACGCGCTTCATGTCTGGCCCTCTATCTTCCTCCCTCCTGCCAACTGTCATCTCTCTTCTCCTCCTCCTCTTCGTTGATTCTCCATCTCCTCTCTTTAACATCACTGTCCTGTGTTTTTCTCTCTCCTCTCTTGCATCATTCATGCCCGACTTCCTCCCATGTGTGGGTTTGACTCCCAGACTACAGTGTGAGATCCTTAATGACTTAAGCTTCCTGTTTTTATTTATAATTCTGCAAACGTTGGCTTTGCTTAGTGGGTCAGAGTCTGCTCCTTATTGGGTCTTTTATTTGTATTGTTTTGGCCTCCATTAAGCTTTTTGCTGTAAAAACACCAGCGTCCCCGTCTTGTCCACTTCCCACGAGAAGAGGGAGACCCTTAAAGCTGGATGGAGGAAAACTCAAGCACAAGACTATAATTATCTGTTCTTTTAACTCTCTGCTTCTACAAACCTTCCACTTCTAATAGAATCGTTGTGATCAGGAAATACACTGTCGTGCAGGAGAAGCGCAGGTGTAACTAATTATGTCACTTGAGGCTGGATTACATGTAGGTGTTGCAGCTCTGGTAATTAATGTTATTAGTCCAAACAAACAAGTCCAAATGTCTGCTGTGGAGCTCTTCATACGGACTGAAAAGATCCCACTGAGTGAAAGTGACACAGACCTTTGTTACAGACAGACGTTTGGACTTGTTGAGTCATAATACACTTAGTCGTTTTGTGCTTTTCCTACTAAAGACGTCAAAATGTCTTCGCGTATTGTCCATAAACACAGATTAGAGCCGTGTCATCGTCTCAAAGATCCTCAAATTTCTACTTAAATGTACTTAGTTACTTTCCACCACTGCCTTTAGTTTGGCTGCATGCCAAGAAAAAACATTGACCCTGCTCCCACTCCCACTTGTAAATAATGCCTTTGCGCATCAGTGGGAGTGGGTGCAGAGTCCAGCCTTGGTCTCACACACACACACACACACACACACACACACACACACACACACACACACACACACACACACACACACAGAGGCTGTTATCTGGCTCTGCAGATCCGAAGCGCTGTCTCCGTCCTGTAGAGTGCGTTCACCCCTCAGGGAGTGAATCTGGCAGGAGATTCCTGCTCTAACTCAACGTTCCCACACTCATTAATTCAAGTCTCTCCCCTTCCTCCTCCTCCTCCCCCCCTCCTCTTCCCCCCCCTCTCACAGCGTCCCTCCCCAGCTCTCCATCTTCTGTCTGCTGCCTCCTGATTGGCAGCGGAGGTTGTCGTTACCGTGGCAAAGAGTGCCCGGGCTGATATGGATCAAAGCATTTCGGTCTCGGGCTGCTTCATGCCTTTTAAGGTGGTATTTTACCAACCGGGCAGACGTGTGTGTGTGTGTGTGTGTGTGTGTGTGTGTGTGTGTACAGTAGAGAACAGTGCAGCTTGGAAACGCACCTCAGGACCGGTGAGTGTGTGTAAGTGCACAGAGAGCCGCTGGTTTGAGCCTGATAGCTGCTAACATGAAATTTCACCACAGGAGGGTAACACACACTCACACACACACACACACACACACTCCTCCCTCAGAGGGTAGTCCTTAAGCTTCAAAGAGGCAGACACAGCTCTCTGATGCCGGGGCAGGGTTCTTCTGAAGCTGCTGTGGCATGCACTTTGACCTCCGGCTGTGAGGAAGAGGAGGCATGAGGAAGAACCACAGTGCCACTCCGCTCATCTATGTGACAGAGGTAGCGTTTTGCATTTGTTCTCCTTGTTCTTCAGGTTTTTGATACTGATGAGGGAGTCACTTCTGTCTCTGTTTATTTCTTCTGCATGTGTAAAAAACTAAACGCTCGGACGAAGTCACGCGTGATCAGCTGTGCGTTGTTGCCCTCATGGACTTGATGTTTCCGTGTGTCACATGAGGAGCTCGATGTATGTGAGACACAAAAAGTCAATTTACCACTGAAATGTTGTGATAGCTCTTCGGGGAAGCTGCCTAAGGCTTGGCGTTCTCGGTAAAGATGACTCTGATTAGATAATAGCTCTTAAAGGCGAGGCTATAAAGAAGGAGTTTGATCGCATACGGTTTTCTTCATTACAGCCGAGTTGTTCAATGAGCTCTTCAGTGTTTTGCAACCAGAGATAATTAAGGAAGTTGTTTTTTAGCTGTTAAAAGTTGAGTCTGGCAAGTTTCACCACGTCTCTTTCTCTGTACATGTCTGTGCGAGGCATGTGATTGGCCTTTGCTGCTAAAGAAACATCTAAGGAATGTATAGCAAGCCACATATCATGCTCACCTCTGAAACTGGCGGGCATGTTTTCATCTGTCTTTCTTTCTTTCGTTCTCAGAAGAACGTGAAGCCTGAAGTTTCTCAGTTTCATGAGGTCATGTTTGTGCGCCTCCTGTCTTTTTCTGTCCAATCACAATCTCAGCCGCTCCATCAAAATGTCTGCTTGTTCTGTCTCTGTGGCTAAAACACAAGCGTCCCTGAGCCAATCCCTAGATGCTTCCTGTATTTTGGGCTGCTGACACTGTGTGTTTTTGTGTTTGCATGCATTATGTGCCTCAGTCTGCCGGTATGTGCACACCAACATGCCATAAATGTTATGTAACCCATCCAGCATAACGAGGCTCCTCCTGTCAAGCCGACAGCCTTCCTCAGTCCACAAACAAGGAAATAGCAGAAAGAAGAAGCAACAAGACGTTGCTTTATTTATTGGTGCCCTGTTTGTTTTCACCCTCTTCAAGGTCTCAGCTCTGCCACACGTGTTTAATCAGCCGTGATCAGCGCGTCCACAGCTTCTGCACCCCCCCGATATGTTGTCACATCCTCTGTGTACAGAAAATCTACACAGCCTTAAAAATCCACCTGTTAACGGTGGTCACTTCCATCCGTTTACCATGGCAACCATCACAGTGTCTCAGACGCACAGCATCCGAGACCTCGGCCGAAGCTCTGCTTTTACCCCCCCCCACCCCCCCCTCTTTAATTAAGCTGTGTGTGTGTTTATCCCATAACAGAGGGAATATCTCAGAG
>JAVQJL010009612.1:0-11198 GCA_036024295.1 Nannoperca obscura | reverse complement strand
ACATTTAGGTTTAATCTCCATTAATGACAGGTTTATTGCTAGCTAGCAGCTAGCTAACAGACGCCTTTAGCAGAGCCGCACCTCCATTTATAAACGCCTGGATAGAAACTCTTAGAAGTTAACGGTGGTCCTCCTTGAATAGTGATTGTTCGCCCATAAACATTCACTTACTGTTTTTATTAAATATTGACTCAGAGAGGTCATTATGTTGTGACATTTCTACAGGCCACCAACAGTCTAAATGATGTGATGCTAACTATGCTACATGCTGTGCTTTTTGCTTGTTGCCAGTTTGGTCTGTTAGTGAAGGACGAGGCAGATTCTCCCTGAAACCTATCGTGTCGTTTTCTTCTCCACTAAATCAAAATGAACCGTAGCGCCACCTCGTGGACACATCTGAGGATATTACTACTGGTTTGGCCTGGATGTGATTGGACTAAAATTATATTTAATATAAAACACACATTTACACGGTTAATCATTGGGTGTAAACTGTATTCTATATAGAATATAACTTTATTTCATAATAATAACAACATGAATATGTCAGGCTGCACTGGGGGAGACAGTAATCTGTGTAGAGAACTGTTGTAGAGAACATTACTTATTACTTTTTAAACAGGGTAACTAGTGATCTGTAACCTATTACATTTCAAAAGTAACCTTCCCAACACTGGTGACCATTAAGGGTATTACCACAGATAGAGTACCATCTGTAGCCTCAGTGTGATCTTCTCTGCAGTTAGAAATTGAAGTTATCGACTGGTGCAGCAGAAGCTGAATTCAATAAAAATCTTTGATTACTTGATGGAGTTGCTGAGACTGTGTCCAAAATCACTCATTCACTCCTCCTTATATAATAAAAACTTGGTATTTTACGCTATAGTGAGTAAACTGAGATTCTAGAAACTTCTATAAAACTTCTATGCAGCCATGCATCATGGGATTGTTAGGAGGAAGTTGTGTACATACCAGTACCTGCAATTTCATAAATACAGAGCATACATTTACACACTCAGAATTCAGACACTGAAATAAAATGGGGGACAGTAAATATAGTTCATTATGTTTTAAACATGGAGGGATTTCAGACAGCATTTCAGTCAAGAGAGACTAATAGAAAGAAGGGCTGTAAAACTTATTAAGAAATGAATTTATTTAATATAGTCTGCACAACGGAGAAAGTTGAAGACATGTGCAGAGTCTTTGGCAATTAGACCCCATCATGATGTCATAATTTTATGGGCACCTTCACACCACAAGCAAGAATATCCCCTGATGGAGTGTAGATGCTGGAGGTGGTAAAAGAGAGAAGAACCTATAGGTGAGCCTAGCTGAAGGTCTGGATGGATGTGATGTGGAGTGGGATTTCTATGAGCTCGCTGGAGGGACTCACTGGACAGCTGATTCTGATGAAACTGGAGGTGAATAGGGTGGAGGTGGGTCGCGTCGGCCTGACACTGACATAAAAGAAAACTGACAGCAACAAGAAACTTTTAGTACCAAGTAAAATATGAAGTCTCAGGCCCAATCTGAGGTGACCCCAGATGACATCATCAGGGTTATTTTTTCTTTACTTTGGAAAGCTTCCTCCAGAGCCACGGAGAATGTTATACAATGTTTCACAAGTTGAGTAGTTTTCCTGCTGGAAAGTAAACAGATCCTGGTGTAACATTATTGGACTAGCCCTTTAACCAAAGTTAGAATTATAAAACTTAATAGTTTGCCTGTGTGTAGACCAGTTTTCTGTCCTCAAAAAGGAGGCGAGTCCCCAAGACATCACTGTGTGAACAGATCTTTGTCCTCACAACATGAGTAATACAAGTAAACTCTCACACACACACACACACACACAGTGGAGAGTTGTGTAAATCCATGTTTCAGAGCTATAACTCATTTCACATCTGTATGGTCTCAGTAATGGTTAGTTACTTATTCCTCTCTCTTTCTCTCCCTCCAACCTCCCTCCTCCCACCTTCCTCATCACTCACACCGCTGCCTCCCCTCCTCTATTTCTGTCTTTCCTCTTCCGCCCAGCTGAGTGGTGTCTTTTCCTGTCTTCTATTTCTGTCCTGCTCCCTGTCTCCCCTTTTCTTCTCTCCTCCTTCTCCTCCCCACCTCCCCTCTCTAGTTTCTCCTCCTTCTCAGGGGTCCTGTTCTAATTCAGTACTCATCCTCCAACCTAGTTTTCTGCTTTCTCTAATCCCCCTTTACACTTTAACTGCTTGTATAGTGCTGATACAGTTGCAGAGGCCTCCCCCACATATCTCCAAACCTCACCTTTTGTGTCATCCCCTAACTCCTTGTCTCCTCTTTTCATCTTTTCCTTCCTGTCTCCTATTTCCATCTCCTTGTCTCCTTCCTTCTCCTCTTGCCATCCCTTTTTTACCTCTAATCTTCTTCTTTCTCTTCTCTTCTGACATTACAAAGTCATGGCTGGCCGGAGGGGCGGTTAAGAGAGGCTTTTGACAAGAAGTTTCAGAGCAAGCAAACACACTTTCTCAGCCAGGAATCAAGAAGACGGCTGCTTATCCGCCCTCGACACTTCTCAGTCCCCTTTATTTCTTCTGGAGTAAACAACTGTGAGTCTCCTCTGTTCTGCTCTGCTGCTGCTATCTGCCTGCCCACTGTGACAGGCTGCTTAACACACACATGCACACACATACAAACACACACACAAACATACCTGTCAGACATTGCATAACACACCTGCTGACAAATGATCAACTTTGTGTTTGTTCTTAGCTGTATAGCTACATACCTGCAGTAGCCTTTCCACAAGAAGCTCACACAAATGACATCCATAAAAAAAAATTCAAATTGGTAACTTGGGTTTTATTTCAAAAATACCCCGAACCTTTAAATTAGCTGCAAAAGCAAAGACACTTTACTAGAATGTTGTTCAGTTATTAATGTAACCCCGGTCCCGTGTAGCTAATAAATATGGCTAACCATAATTAGGGTGTTGTAGTACAACGAGATGGGGCCTGAGTTTGTCTGAAAATAGCTCTAATAAAAAGGTGATAACACAGGGGTTAATCGAAACAATCAGACTTATTTATTACAGTGTCAATAACTAACCATTTGCATATTAATTGACGGGTTCACAGTTGACCTTTAAATATTGTATTGATAACAGTTTTCAGACTTCTACCAAGTTTTTAACAGGTTTGAATCACAATTAACCCTTTTCTTAACCTAAAGGGAAAATATATTCAAACTGATATGGAAACTCAAGTGTCCACAGCCCACATTCATACACACACACTCTCACCGGGCTTCTAAAGTGTAAATAAAGAAAAACGTTGCAGGCCCAGTCGATGCTTGTGAGCGTGGAGGCCAAAAACTAAATGGCCGCTTCACTGGTTGTACCAGCATAAACAAAAGCATGTTGAAATAGCGTTGTAAAAGAGGAGGCAATGGACATCACAGCTCCACCCCTTTGATTATATCTCTAAAGTGTGGGAAGAAAGACAACTACAGTGCTTAGGACACCATATGGGACAGGGTAGATGCCCATTTGCTATTTGTTGTTACAGTCTCATCTCTGTAGACAGAGTTAGGTAAAGCAGGAAGAAACTACAATTTAGTCAGGTTTTGTTTTTGTAGCTCTGGTCATGATTTATATCCGTTATGATACCAATGCACCCACTATTTTTGCTGGTGAGAACAAGATAAAATTGGTCCAAAAAAGTTCAGGATACAAAAGTGGTCAGATGATCAGCCAGGTTGTAAACAAACCACTATAATGATTACATTTATAATCTAAACCATTTTAACTGGAGATCACACTGAAAGTGAGCACACCTGAAATACCAATAATAATCTTTCATTGCACAGGGAAACAGTGTGCACAGAACACAACTACAGTAAGTTCAAAGTAGAAGCAGGAAGTGGGTCTGTAAATTGTGATGGATGTTTACAACAGACAATTTGAGTAATACATTGTATTACTCTAGGTCAGACGTTTGTGTGACCTACAGGTTTACTGTCTGATTGACTGCTTGCGTTCCCTGACCCGTTGGTCCATTTTAAGTTATATTGCTATTTTAAAAGATAAATTACTTTGGTGAGTACAGTGTTATGATAACTGAATGAATCAGAGCTACAGAAATGAAAGTGAGTGAGTGAGTGACGATCAAGGTAGTGAATAGACATGGAAAATAAGACCAATTAAAAAAGGCACTCAGAAAACTCCTGTTGAAATGTTTATATGTTTGGATATCACATTTCATTCTATCAGCTGTGGGAAATCATGACAAATAATCAATTTGAGAGAGAGGCCTTTGTACAACCATGTGTAAACATGATACATTGATTTGACATTCACATAGGTACTTTGCAAGGAACTCACATCCGTAATTGACTTTGAATGGCACGGCAAATAATGTATTTTTTACAGTCCTGCCAGTGGAAGTAGGGCTAATGAAATGGGAGTGCTGAAAGAGCCTAGGCCGAGAAGGAGAGAGTGGTGAGAGTGGTGCTGGAGGAGGCACAAAACAGGGAAAAAGCTGAAAAAGTGAAAACAAGCATAGCGTTAATACTACAAAATGAAGTAGAGGGATGACTATCAACTTCAAGAATAATCAATATTTATACAAAATAACGCATTAAATTCACCTCTGGGCACCACCCTTAGAAAAAGGGAAAATGATAGCCAGTTATTTAATTCAGTCTCAATTCTGGAGGTTGCAACTAAGTTCTGGACTCGTGTACAGTGACACATCATAAATAAACAATTTTTACACAACTACTATAACTACTAAACATACAAATGAGTGAATAAATGCAACCATGAATAAATGCAATGAATACAGCAATTAACAATTGTAAATGAATAGGGACCACCATATACCAGATAACATGCATTAAGAGCAAGATGTATTTGTCTAGATCTATTTGTGGAAAGAGAGAAGAACACCAAGTAGATGAAAACTTTATCGTTAACCAGTGAAACCACCTTAAAGGATCATTCTGCAGCTAAGAGGTTGTTGGGAAGCACCTGTGAAATACTTAGAGCAATTCAAAATCATCCCTATAGTGATGGGAGATCACTAACACCTGGTGGTTCAGGGGAGAAGTTGCTCTGGAGGGGAGGAGGGAGACAGTGTTAATTCTCGTGTAGAACTCTCTGGGGCTCTTGGGCATCCTCAGGTGCACTCTGTCCCATGTGGCGACTCGGCTTGAGTTGTCTGTCTCTCTCTCTCTCAGTAGGCAGCGGGATGATAACATCTTCCCACACCCCCACTGGGTGTGCTGGGTGGCAGCATTTGGCAGAGTTTGTCACAGTTGTGGCTCTTCTAACTTTTGTCACGTTAGAAACAGCAGTCAGACTGCAGCAGGTTTCTTGTAGAAGGTTTCTTTCTCTCAGGGTTTGCTGCCGGCCTTCAGCACGTTCTGTGTGGGTCAGGGAATCAGCTGAGTTCCTATGAATAAACACAAGAAAGTATTATAAAGGCTCATAGATGACAATCATGTTACAGCATATGCTATTATGACAAAACACATACATATTTATCTATTTGTTTGTATATACAGTATGCATAAATGTATCTATAAGCACAACTGGTTAAAGATGTATTGCAACCTTAACCATCTGTAAACTAAATGATGACTGAACTGTGATGAAACACATAAATGCCTATGCATTAATATTGACATTTCTTATCAAATGTATAAAGATTTGCAATCAGATCAGCCAGATCACACTAACATTAGTAGTCATTAATACTATTTCAACAAACATAAGATACAAATTGCTGGTACAATTGCCTGATTTATGTTTATATATTTGTCATTATTGAGATGACAGGTTAGTCTCCAGTGTCTGTCTCAAGGACTTCATTATAGTGAAGGCAGTTTCAAATTTGTCTTTATCAGTACACTGTAAGTGTGGAAGTAACTGGATAAATTAAGAGTCAAATGTTTGAAATTGTCCTGAAAAAATGAATTTGTAAATAACTCAGGGTGTGTAATTCCCGTTGACTGCTGCCTATCACTTGAAACACCTACAAAGTAAACAGTAAGAGTGACAAAATCCATCCTTTTACACTATCAGTATATTTTTTGACAGAGCTAAGGCATAGAATATCACATTAACATGGATCTTAAATCCCTGGAACATTGACACTCACATCTCATTTATATAGCAATATTTGCTATGTGCCTGAACATACAGGCAGAAGGGGGAAACAAGAACCTTTCAAATGAAGTTTTTGAATGAGAGAGAAAACAATTGTGGTCATCGTTAAAAAGGAACAATTGTTGACTGTTGATAGGGAATGAGAAATAAACAGCAGTCTTCCATGTCAAAGTTACACATTGTCAGGAGCAAGGGTCCCTTCTCCTTTTCTTTCCTGACAAACAAGAGTCATAAATCACAAATGTATTTAGATGGTATTGGGGCATTAAAACAAATGTATCACAGGTATGAACATTAGGCGTTGACTCAAAATGCAGGCCACAGACTTGGGAGCTCAACAACACAGGAGTGTATTGCCAAACTAGGCAAATGGCTAAAATAAACCATAAAAAGTTACATAAGGTTCCATACATGACTTGTGCCAAAGCCTGATCTTTTCCTAAACCTAACCAAGTAGTTTTTTTTTTGCCAAACTTAAAGGCATCATAGGTTTGCCTATTACCTATGCAATAGGTAAACTAGGTAAAGTAGGTAATAATGAACTAAATACTAGTGCGTCTGTATGAGACAGACACCAACTATATTTTCAACTATTTTTATACTGAAGGTTTTTCAGTCATTTCACCTAATTTTGCCATATCACCTTAAGGGATCAGTGTGCTTTGATGTTGCACTCATTTGTACACATACAAGTTAATTTCCTGCTGACTTTTACACTTCCACACACCTGACCAATCACTATGTGACAGATTGTTTTAGTTAAAGTTCCAAATTTGTTGAAGAGACCTCCCCAAATCCTGACATTGGAAAAGTGTGAGGGGAGAGGGTGCAGACGCTGTTTAAAGCAGTGGAGTGTTTAAGGTTAGATTTAGGACTTACTATAGGGTCTGGGTTTGGGCATATAGTGCATTGTGGTATGGGTAGGCCCTCACAAGTATAGTTGTACAAACATATAAATGTGTTTTATGGAAAGCATAATGAAGCCAAACCAGGACACGAATGAATGAAACATCATTAATGTCACACAGACAATCTCCATCTCTAAGACACTGAAGCACAGGGCAGTAAAAGAAAATATTTGTTTGTCTTTTGCAGTATTTCTCAATGACTTTGTCTTTTTCTGTGTTGCTCTGTGAGGTGCCTGTCCCATCACTCCTATATATCGTTTCAGAGCTTACTTTCAAAGTGATTTTCTTTTTTTTAATTTGTCTTTGATATGTTCCCCAGGCTCCTCTGTGGTCTCATCTAAACTGTCTGCAGAGCTGAGCTGCTGAATGAGGGCTTTGAAGTGTCTCCCCCTCCCTGGCCTCTTCTTTCCTCTTCTTTCCACACTGCTACACTGAATGGTAATGTGAGCGCTGCCTGCCATCTCTAATAGAAGTGCCACACAGTAGAGAGACAGATGGAAGGAGGGGGATCAAGCTGTCAGGACAGTAAGTAAAGACAAAATTTCACACAGACAAAGCGACAGTCTGATGAGGGAGCATGTAAAGGTTACCTAGCTCTCTGCTTTCATACAGCGCTCAAAGTGTCCTGTGGCCGGTATGACATATTGATTTTACTGTAGAAGAGAGATCTTCAAGGCCTGTCACTACAGTCAGAATTATAAGAGTTACAGACAGTTTTGGATATAGAAGATTTGCTTGGGCTTAGTCCAACTCTTACCCAAATAATCTGGAGAGGGGGTGTCAAAGGAGGGTGTCATTGTTGGAGGACATGTAGTGGCTCAGTGCATTGTGCAGTTGCCTCACAGTAAGAAGGTTGTGGGTTTGATTCCCCTGGGGGACCAGGCCTTTCTGTGTGTGCATGTTCTCTCCATGCTCACTAGGGGTCCTCCATACGATGGTCCTTGACCAAGACAGGGCATGAGCACTTGGACTCGGACTTGGTCCCAGGGTGCCAAAAAAATGACTATATATGGGACGCAGCTGCATGTGTGATATGCATGTGTTGGGTGTTGCATTCTTCTTCTTTATCTGTGTCTACATTACTAAAGCTGTGTATCTCTGAACATGTAAATGCCCGTCAAGTTATTATATCGCTCACAACCTGACCAGCAGACCAATGAAATATGCCCTGAAAATTTGGTATTTCTTTATATCATTAAATATTAACGACTAAATAATAAAAAAAAATTATTTAAAAAGTTTATTATTATTCTTTAACTGTTTAAAACTCAAAAACTCAGCTAATCTGTTTCATTTGGACTGTCTACAGAGGTTTTTAGCATCTCTAGCTCAGTGTTTTGGTCTTATGGCCTACAGTTTTACTGTTTGGTTCAGTCCCACTGCTCTCCACAGCATTGTTTCGGCAGCAGTCAAAATAAACGTTTATGTTTTGAAAATACCTAAATGTTGCTATTGTAAGTTTAATGAAATCATCCAATATCAGCAAACTGGTCTGGCGACAAGGTTGAAGAAGTGTAGCCCCAACCTTTTTGGTCTAGTCTTTGCTATAAATCTTCCTTTCAGAAATTTGAGGTAGGCCTACTTGTCATGGTTCAGATCCTCCAGAATTAGACCAATAGAATTCCATTAGATTAAAACTGCCAGTGATCTAGACAATTATTGCAAACCACTGGAGTTGTCTTTGTTATTAGAGTCCAAGTTGAATGCAGACTGTCGTATAATGCTGATGGACAGCCTGTCGTTTCATGCCATTCTTGCTGTGAGAGTCCTTCTACACAAACACACACACACTCACAGAGACATATTGTTCCACTTGTCTCGGTTTCTTGATTTATTTGGACTTTCTGCTTTCTGCTTTCAATTTCCAACACATTGTCAATTTATTGGTGCGGCCCCACATGCATGATTACCCTTTCGCACTTTAAATGAATCTCTGCACCCTTAAATCATCAGCATACATATGGAAAAGGCTCAATGCAAATCTGTTCTTTGACCTACATTCGACTTTGTCCCCTCTAGCACTTGGACAACTGTTTGGATATTCACAACAGTCACACAATTATTTATGATGCAAAGATGAAAGGGCTTTATGTGTAAAGTTCAGTGATATTAGTGTGTTTGTATCATGCAACATCAAATTGAAGGAAAGAGGGAGGAAGGGAGGGGGCATGAGACAGATGCTGAGAAAGGGAAAGAGACTGCTTCATTGAGGTGCAGAATAACTGTAATGCTTAAAGTAATTATTCTATTTTCAAAAATCATAACTAAAACAAAAAATCTGAAACAGACCTCCCACGGGCAGCCCCAAACTGGCCATAGGAGTTTGTTGTTTGTAATGGTGTAATGAACAGTAATAGCTAGAGCATTAATTCTTTTTGTATCTGAAAGCTAAAACTTCTGTCATTTGTGTCATTATGTTATATGCTTGTGTCCCAGGTGGATGATGTCATTAAGTTGAATTACATGGTGTACATAACTTTGTATTCAGCTAAAATAAATCTCAAAAACAAAAAAATGTATGTAGTTAAAATAACTTGTTTTGTTCATGTTTCTACATTCAGAAAAACAACAGATCAATATATTTTATGTGTTTATCTAGAAAAAGGTAATGAAAAAACATGTTCTATTTTTGTATTTTTATGACACAATTTCAATTTCCTTTTTCAATTATTATGGTTTATTGACCTTTTAGCTGATGTTGTACATATTTTAGGGAAATTAAGCATTTAAAGATACTAAGAAATGACATTGCAATAATCAAAAATACCAACGTAGGCACTGGAGGACCATTTCTAGAGTTCACAGGGTTAAGTCTGAACACAACCTATTCATATGGCTTATTTAAAAGTTGCATTCAAGCTCAGACACACAAGCCTACCTTTTGCCCCCAGCCCCTGGAATAACCCCCGACAATCACAGAAGCCATATTAAGATTATTGCAAAAGAAACTGTGTTTCTTAATGTGTCCATACAAGAACACATTATCATCATATTGTAGCCAATGACTGGTAACACTTAACGTAAAACTGTGATGAGTTATTAAAGATTAAGCGAGGAATTAATCACAAATGACCTGATAATTGATGAAACCTAAATAAGTAGTTCAAGAATAACTCCAAATTGAGAGCTATAAAGTAGATAATGATGAGTTACTAGAGAAGAGACAGGGAGATACTAGTTCATAAATATCTGTGAATCAACAAACTGACCACTTTTTTCATAAGTCATTGCTGATTAGCTCTGAACAGGTCATTGAAACCAACCAGAAACTGAACTAAGTGACTTGTTCTCACTGTCTGTCCATCGATCTCCTCCTTTGTGTTTCAGCACTACGGAACATGCACACTTATTTCATCATTTCACAGCACACACGCCAAGCTGCTTAGCTGTGAAATGATCAAACAAGTGATTTACGAGTAACTTCAAAGGGAAATAAATAAAATAAATGAATGAGTGTGCACAGTGTGCAATAACTTTGTTGAATTAAAACATACCATGCTGCTGGTAACTGACATTTTCTAAAAGTGTCTGTATTTTCATTTAAAATTGATTTTATATAGACTACATTTCACAAAATGCAGAAAATATTAGTTATTAAAATGTATTAAATGTATTATTATTTATTATTATTATTTATTATTAAATATTAGTTATATAAGAAAATCTGATACTTTTTATCTATTCCGGATATCATATTGAAAGCCCAGAATTTCTCTTGTTATTTAGCTATGCTCTGCTGCCCAGACACTCATTTTGAGTTTACACCCCCTTGGCCTTAATTTCTAGAACGCACATGAAGAGTGCAGCACACCGCAGAAGGCCTTGTATGCTCACTGCTTGTTGGCGGACCACTGTGCTAAAAAAAAAAAAGCAGCGAGTAAAGTACCCTTATGAGAAGAGTGAAAGCATTTCTTACCAGGACATACTTCATTTTGTGATAAAAGTCAGCATGAGTGACTGCTGAGTGTCACATTGTTCGTCATCCAGCAGCGGTTCTGTTAGACGGCCATGAGGAGTCAGGTGAAGGAGTGTTGTAGAAAAAAGTCCAGTGTTTGGGTCAGATATGAGTCTGGACCTCTTCTCCAACACTTAGTCTCCTGCGTAGCAACTCTGCTGCAGAAGTCTCAAACAGGTTCAAAAAGGACACT